>VDFB02000363.1:160885857-160897724 GCA_007258455.2 Sequoia sempervirens | reverse complement strand
TCCCGGAACTTGCCCGTGTCGCGGGTGTTCTTCATATAGGGCGAAGAATGCCACCAGGCCCGAGACCCTCCGTCGCCGTCCAGATCCTAGCCTCGAACCCATCCGCCGGAGGTCGGACCTTCTGGGCACGGGCCTCCGGGTTTCCCGTCCCGGGCTGCCGCCCTTAACTTTCGACCGTTTTAAAATAAACGTTTTTTGGCTCTCCTATTTTTCTGTCCCCTGGACCCTTCGGGCCCGGTCGTCTGGAGTTCCGTCCACAGAACTCCGTGACGGTTCCGCCGTTGCTCCTAGCGGAACCTTGTTGACCTCCCGACCTTCGGGCTCTGGGATGGCTTTGGCCGTCGCCGTCGCCCTGGCTTTATTTTGCTCGCGGCGGCCTTCTCCGCGGATCCTCCCGCCTTCCGGGTTCCAGTCTCCTCGACGCCGTCGCTGCTCAGATCACCGCAAAATCCTCGCGGCGGCCGTCCTGCCCTGCCTTTCTGACCCCGGGCCCCGTCGTCCCTTTTGCTGCCGCCGTTATCACTACTGCAAACATCATACGGCAGCCGTCGGGGCACGTCGGCCTGCCTTCCGGTGTCCGGCCCATCCATTGCCGCCGTTGTCGCCCATTCGTTCATGGTGTTCTCCGGTGGCCGTCCACAAACGGTGCCCCGTGTCTCGGACCCCAGTTGCCTCTTTGCCGCCGCTGTGCAAATCATCACCAAGTAATTGCGGCGGCCTCTTCCTCGTGCCGTCCCGCCTTCCGGGCTCCGGTAGTCTTCTCGCCGCTGCCGTTCGAAACGATCAAAACTTGTACGGCGGCCATCGGCTAGCATCCTCCCGTCCTTCGGGTCCCGGTGACCTGAATGTCATCCGATATAAACTGGAAAGTGAACCTAAGCGCGGCCGTCCTTTCTGCCTCCGGGATCCGGCTTCCGGGATTCCTCCTCCAGACTTCCGTCCGGTGCCCACCGCCGCTACTCACGTCGCCCAGCTGCCTTCCGGCCTGAAACCTCCGGAGCTCCTCAAATCGATCCAGATCAATCCAAATTGGAAATCTAACTTCGACCCACGTCCTAAATCAGGCCATTCTTCATCATGGGTCTCTTAGAGCATTAAAATGTGGCCAACGGATGTCTCCAGGAGCATTAATATGAAATCGATATCACCTAAAGGTTAAATTTATGATGTATTTAAATGATTTTTTAGATGATATGCTCGATACGGACTAACATTAACATATTTTTGGTGTTTTGTGGTGCTGACTTCGCCCTTTGCCTGCAGGATATATGGAATCGGCCGCAGGAACTTCAGGGGCCTCTGCAGAAAAGGACAAGGGTAAGAAACCTGGAAGAGCCATTCGTGGGAAAAAAGACAAAGACCAGATAAAATTTCAATTCCAAGGTGAACCGCTCCAGTCTAAAGTCTCGACTGACTAGAAAGAGATCTCGGACACCAACATAGGCCAGGTGGACATAGATGAGTTCACCCAGAGGGTCAAGATCGACCCTAAGACTAAGAATGCATGATTGATACGCCAAAGTGGAATCGCTAAGGCTGCTGCCTTTCCTCCATCTCTAATAGCACCAGAGTTGGTAATGGCTTACCGAGAAGCCTACCAAACAGATACCAGAACCATCATAGACAAGGAGGGGAATATCCTTGCCGACATGTCTCCAAAAGGAATTAGAACAACATTCCACATTCTGACATTCCCACATATGCAAATCCCCACTTTGGAGCAGTCTCAGGCGGCATGGGATGCCAATCCCTTGAACATCAAGAAGTCAATCAACATCTACTGGTTGAAGGAGAAACGAGGCAGCGCTGCAAAAGTTCCCCAAGAGCTGTTCCACAGCTACTTTCAGGAAGACTATCACGACTTGGTGACTATGCTAAGCCGAGTAATGGGCCTCCCAGCAGCCGCCTACTTCCAGGAGTGGATGGCTTATTATATTGAACAGATCATCCGAGGGAATGAGGACGTTAAAACCAAGACTTCATTTGATTGGGGAAGCATCATCAGCAACTGCTTCCACGAGCAGTTTATGAATGTCAAGAAGAGCAACAAATTCTATATGACCTCATACCTAGTGTACTCCTTGGCAGGTCAGAAACAATACAGCAGACTCCTCAGGGTGCCAGATGGGGAGCACAAACGAGGGCTTAAGTCTTATGATCAGTACCCCCAGCTCCAGTACCCCTACTTTAAGAAGGAGTACAGCCGTGTCAATGATGCCTTCACAGGCCATATAATCAGATTGATAGCCGGGGACTTCGAAAGAAGGGTATCTCACAGTGCCAGGGCCCTCCTGAAGGAGTATGCCTTCCTGTTTATTCAGTTCCCAAAATTCACATACATTCGCGCCCAAGGGTTCACAGAACGACCAAACAAACTGCCGAGGTACCCAAATGACCGAATCATCCTCCTGGAGCTTTCCCGGCAGCTCCAGCATATTCAGGCGGTCTTCAGCCAGAAGCACGTAGCAGGGATCCCTTATCCCATGATCCTCGGCCAGGGCCAGTACCGGCTGCAAACCTCTCAATGCGCTGACAACTCAGAAAAGGAGCTCAAAGAGTATAACTTTGAGTGGTACACGCCACGCCCTCGAATGGACCCACACGGTCATGTCAGGAAGGCGCTGGGGCCGGCATATGCCCACAAGCATCATGTAGAAGATTTCTGGGTGGATTGCAAAGATGATAAGGAGGTCCGCCAGAGACATTATATGCGGATGACCGTGCAATTTCTGAGGAAGGTACAACTATTTCCGGTGCCAGACCAACTCGAGGAGGATGAATCCACCTTGGTGCACCCGAGGTACCCTGCAGTTGCCAACCTGGCAATCCCCTCCATCGACTGGGACGAGCAAGAGGTCGATGACCTGTATACAATCACCCAACCTATCATTGCTCGCACGAGGGAATGGGTCGATGGAAAGGTGGCACTGCTGAAGCAAAACGGGGTGGCTTTGACATATGAAGCAACCAAGAGCGAACCAAGCGCCACGGAAGAGGTGGCCGCCTCTCCATCAGCTGGTGAGACTTCCAAGTCTCCCCCCATCACCAAGTCCCAGAAGAGAAAGGGAGCAGAAACGGCTCAGTCTGCGGACCCAAAGGAGCTGGCAACAAAGGATACGGGAGCCTCATCTCCCAAGAAACTCAAGAGGACGGTAGTCACGACGGGACGCAACCTCCTTTGCTCCTTCCTCCCCCGGCTGGTGCGCTGCCCACTTCTCAGGCCGCCATTGCCTCATCTCCACAAGCGGTGGACATTTCCGTTCACCTCGCCTCTTCACCTCCAGCCGGATTCGTAATCAACATTGATTCCTCCTCCAGCATGACCACTTCCCCTTCCTCTGCTACTGCCATGTCACCTATCACTTCCCTGCCTCTGGCAACAATACCATCGCCTGTTCCCCTTTCTAGCGTGCCCGAGGCCATTACACGACACCTGCAAAGTCTTCCCCCCGAGCTCTCGCAACTTTTAATGGATCCTGCTCTCCAAGCAGCCTTGGTCCAAGCACTTGCAACATCTCAGCCTTCGCAACCGCCAACAGGGCCGCCAGCCATGGAGGCCACCATGAAGATTTCAAAAGAGTTGGAGGAGCAAGAGCGAGAGGCTTCAAAGTCTATGGAGGAGGAGGCCGATGACTATTACGAGCAACCCGAATACGAGCATAGAACCATTGACAAGGTTGCTTACGAAGAAGAAGAGACGGGCTCCTCCGAGGGCAGAGATGAAGGGGATGGTTCGGGCGACAAGGAGATTGTCCAAACTTTTGATGAGGACATCGAGGAAGAGTCGGCTCAGCAGCCGGGTGAAGAGGGGCAGCCACCGGAGGAGCAGCCCAAACATGCCATCACTAAGGCCGAGGTCCATGTTGCGAAGAGCCCCGGAGCCGAGGCTGTCGAAGAAAAGGAAGAAGGGGTGGCGGGAGAGGAAGATCCCACTCAGCTATTGACCACGAGGGCACCCGTCAAAAGCCTCGTATTCTATCCGGACTCCGATGAGGAAGGGGACGCTGCCAAAGAAAAAGAAGAGCTGGAAAAGGGGGCCGAGGTCTTGCCTCTGACAGAGAAGGGTGAGGGCAGCCACGAGACGCCCAAGGACAAGGCTGCCATGCCCGACTGGCTGGAAAAACAACTCGAAAAGACTACTCCTGTTCTAAGCGACCCGAGGTCAAGATTGGAGGCCATCTTGGCTCGATCTCTAGCCACACCAAAGAAGGAGAAGAAGCCTAAGGTCCGTTCCAGGGTAACCATGGACGCTTCTGGCTCCCGAGCAGCACAAGTGGCAACGCCAACTGTTGGCCGGGCCGGAGTAAGCTACAATATTGCCACCATCGACCTAGGGACGGCCACCAGGGAACAGAAGGTTGGACATCTAGAGGAGTCAGTGGCTACGGTAGTGCAACTGATTAAGCAAGATAAGATCACCAAGGATGAACTAAAGGCGCAGGTTGCTGCCCTAACTGACTACATCCAACAATGGTCTTCAATCGACGACCTCCCCACTACCTCTACGGCCGCGCCACAGCTGCTCTCCAAGGAACAAATAGATAAGCTGGAAAGGAGGAAGAACCTGGAAAAGACCACGGAGGACTGGTTCCAGCAGGTTGTGAAGGTCGGGAACATAGGGATTGGCTTGGCCGTGCAGATAGCCAACAAGTTCCTGGATCTGGTTCGGTCCTTGGAAGGCACAAGGAAGCTCTGCACCAACTTCCCCGCGATCTACGACTCTGCCTTCCCGAAGGTTGGGGCCATCCTCCAAATGCCAGAAAGCTCGTGGGAAGAGAAGCTAGAATTGAAGAAGGAAGATCACTGGCTGGTAGACATATGGCGCCGGGACCTCATCCACCGTAAAGAGAGAATGGAGCAGATCCAGAGCAGGGTTGATCCGGATATTGCGTGGATCAAGGAAATTCGAGCAGAATGCACCGAATACCTGAAATTGATAACGGGCCATGATATGCCCATGGTGCAGTTAGATGCGGAGAAGGTTAGGCCCTATTTTGAGGAGAAGATGAAGGACGGGGCAGCCGGAGATATCACGACAGACTTCCTAAGTTTCGCTGCCCGTGCCCTCGATAGATCAGAGCTTTTCAGAGATCAGAGCTCAAAGTATGATGAAGACTGGAAGCGGCTGGAAGAGAACGCCAAAGAATGGAGCTACCAGAACGTTGAAGTGCGAAATCCTCGAAATAGACAAGCTCCAGGCCGTCATCCTCAAGCAGATTGATCACACAGCCTCCGAGGAGCAACCAGACAGCCCAGCCAAAGAAAAAACCTCCCAGAAAGGTAGCTACAGCCAAAGGAACAGCAATCAGCTACAGGACGAAAATGCAAATAGTGTCATCCACTAGATGACAAAATAGGGAAAAGACAGAATATGTTTTAAAATTGTAAATCTATTTGGGGGTAGGTGAAACCCTATTTTGTAATGAATCTTGGCCACACAATTGTAATGAATCTTGGCTATTCATTTAACTTTTGAAACACTATAAATAGAGGACTCCCCTCATTTGCAAAGTGAGAGTTGAGTTGTTGTAAAGACATGCTGCTGAAATATATGAGAAATAGCATTGACTTGATGCATTTCCTTGTTTTATCTCATGTTAATTGATTCATTTCTCCAACCTTATATGTTTAACTAGGATCTATTTGCTGTTTAGTTAGCTGTTCATGTTACTTTGATAATCTTAGGAATGCTGTTGGCTGTTCATGAAAATTCCTGCTTTGTTGATAACTCCTTAGTCCATACTTTTTGCTGTTTGCTGAAGGTAGACAGCTTTGCAAAGTTAGCCTGGACCTGATTTAAGCTGCCTCAAACACTTATCTTTAGTTCATGCATGTATGTGGTGGATGAAGGATAAAAATCTGCAGCCCTTAGAAGATTGCACAACTCCCATGATATTGTGAAATTCCTGGTTAAGTGGGAGATTGTTTGAAGGAATTGTCCATTGCAGGGACTCCATTATCACTGTTCGCAGCAAGCTTTAGGCTTAGGAACTTTCCTTCTCCTTCGCTCTTTTCACTTTCTTTAGGAATTGAACAACACCAAGGTTCATTATACCTTATAAAGCTGAATCTAACAACTAGATGGAGTTCGAGATTGTTGTTTGAACCTGCAGCCAACACCTGAATGCTTTCATGCTAAGAACTCCCTTTTTGAAGATCCTACTTCGTGTTTCACATCCACACTTTGTATTCCCGTAAGGCTGCCTTGTGATTCCAGCAAATCACATCAACTACTGAGGTATCTAAGCACTGTCATGACCTGACATCCGAGAGACCTTGGGATAGTGTTCTACAATCCGATTGTGGAAGATTGTCTTTCAAGAGAGGTAGTGCACCTACGCACTACCCTGCGGTTGAGTAGTGCATGCCACACGTCAACCGGGCGCTAGAAGGAGTATTTCGGTTGGTCACTAAGGTGCAGATAAAGCTGGCACGGATCGATCGATCATTCTCCTAAAGGTTTCTAAAGGATTCTACCATCGCACAAATAAGGGAGAATTTAAATATTCATAAAATTCAATGAGGGCAAAAACGAAATGCGAAGGAAGCAGCTTCGTCTCTTCCTCTCTTCCATCCGCCTCCATTTCACCTCCACCTTCACTTGGCTGGCCTTCATCTTCCACCCAACTGTCTCAAACAACATTTGCACATCTTCCTTCCGGCAGCCAGGGGTTCGCTCCTCTCCCAGCCCTTTCAGCCCAAAGCGCAGTCCAGGCAGCCATAGCTCAAGGGCAGCCTCAAATTGTGGTTGTATTGCCAATACAAATTTCGGGCACCGTTTCCAACGCTAGTGTCGCCTCGCCCCCATGGAGCTATTACGATAACCCGCCGCCGACACTTTGGTTGGCGCAATGACATGCCTAAGAATCTGGAGGGCTTTTGTTCGAAATTCCATCCCCGCGATATGCAAAGGACAGCCGAAGAGCATATCAAGATATTCGAAACGGCAATTACTGAAATATAGGTGGATCACGAGGACGTGGCGTGTCGCCTTTTTTCGCATTCGTTGGGAGAAGAGGCCTTCTACTGGTATATCAATCTGCCAAGGGGATCCATCACCTCGTGGAACTTGATGAAGAATGCCTTTCTACAGAAGTACAAGATTCCTGTCAATCCCGCTGACCTTTATCAGCAGTTCATGTCCATTAGAAGGGAGATCAACGAGCCTATCGGTTCATTTAATGATCACTTCCACCAGGCTCACATGAGGCTTCTAGACCCATATGTCCATAATGATGCGGCTGCTCTACCAGTTTACTACGCCGCCCTGGACAACCTTACCTCAGCATTGGTAAAAAGGATGCGCTCGCCGCCTGCTACTCTGCTGGCCGCCTATGCAGAGGCCATCGTGGCAAGCGCTGACTTGGGGCAAAATATTTCTGGCTCGCTGCCCTCTTTGGGGCCCGTCGCCCACCCAATGCAAATTCAAGGGCTCAATCAGGCGTTTGCTCACCAAACGCCTCTCATGAACCAGGTGCCACAATTGCCTATGGTGCCACATCCTGGACAGCCGTTGAATTATGCGCCTCTAGCGACTTCGTATATGCAGCCCCATCAGCAATACAACTATCCTCAAATAGCCTCGCAACAGTAGGCATTCTCCCAACAGCCCCAGGTGCCGTTATACTTGTCGGGACCGGACTTTCCTCCAGCTTACCAAAATCAGCCGGCGACCACGCCTTCTTTTCTCCAAAATCCAGCTCCGTCCCCTAGAGGTGCGACCGAGAAGGACAAGCTAGAGGAGCTAACCGAGATGATCAAGAAGATGTCCACAGAGATGACGCATTTGAAGAACCAGAATAATCAGCTGCAGGCCTCCCAACGTAACTTTCAGGCCAATCTCAACAGGGACAGTCGGGAGTCTCGAGACAATAGAGACAATAGAGACAACCGGGAAGCAGGCACTTCCTCGGGGCAGAATTATGAGAGGGGGCAGAACTCTAATCAAAATGCAAAAAGAAGACCTTCTCAGAGGCAGAACCGTACATGGAATACCAGGCCCAACAATGGTGGTGTCCCCACGCCATTTGATCAACCAGCAGGCAATGACCGAACATCTAGTGGTGTGTATCTGGCCGAGGCAGCTTTGTCCGGATGGTGCCGACTTCACAAAACCAGCAGGCACTCTGAGCTAGACTGTCTTGAGTTTCAAACAGCTGCTGAAACCTTCCAGGTAGAGGTGCAGAATGCCGTCGACAACGCCAACTGCAGGGACATTGTCCCATCGGAGCCCTATGATTCCTCATGTCTGGTGGTCAATCAGGCGCCGTTTCCGCGAGGAGACCGCAATGAACCCGAAGCCGAGCCCACCCCCGTCGAGGATGAGAAAGCGCAAGAGGTAAGTAACGAATCGGCCTTAGCTCATCTTTTTGATTCGGTAGATAACGGTCCGGTGGATGAAGAAGAACCATTTGTGGATGAGGTCCACATGTTCCATCAATGGTCTAGTCCCTATTTCCTTAGGAATAGGCAAGCCGGTGGACCCTTCACCACTTCTACCCCGCCGAACAACTTCGCCACCCCACCTGATCCTCATGCTAGCAATAACCCGGGGTTACCCCACATACCTGCCCAATATCTCAACAGGAACCAATCCCAAAACCAACCACAAGGTCAGCCCCAGAGCCAACCCCAAAATTCGCCTGGGCAAACAAAGATTCAAACCCCTAGCTCTCCCATAGGCCAGGCCTTTAGCTCTGAAATCGAACAAATGGGTGAATATGTGGTGGAAGAATTCAAGAAGATCAAAATCAATTTGTCAGCATTTGAATTGCTCAAGGTTCCTGCCGTGAGGCACGCCTTCTTCAGGGTCCTGAATGGGACTCCGTCCTCTAACACCACTCAGGAAATTCCAGCCAAAAGGGTAACCTTTGAAGAGCCCAGGAAAGAACAGGAAATACAGGAAAATGCTGGAAGAAGGAATAATGCACCTGTGAATCAATCAGCGAATAGATACATCGAAAAGGAGCCAGAAAGGGCTAGTAGGCAGCCTCCCAAGGACCAACAATTTAAGCAAACCAAGGATACCAGTAGCGATAGGAACAAAGGCCAAATAGCCCAAATGGACACACCCGTTGGTATCCTCCAAAGGAGACCAGAAACTCCCCCGTTCCTAACTTCTATCAGGGTCTTTGGGAAGAACTTGCACAACTGCTTACTCGATTCAGGCGTGTCTGCCAACGTTATGCCCTTGGCCGTGTGCAAAGCTCTTGGCATCACTCCCACACCCTCAAAGAGAAAAGTCACCCAGCTGGACAAAACAAAGATCACCATTGTGGGTGAGATAAACCGCATTCCCATGCAAATTGCTGCAGACCCCCGGATACAGCAAGTTGTGGATATCCAAGTGGCAGACATACCTGATGCCTATGGAATCATTCTGGGGAGAGAGTTTACCAAGGTGCTGAACGAATACACCGCCACCGACCTATCTCACATGTGGTTGCCGTGGAAGGGGCTGCCAAATCAGATTCGTATTGACCGTGAACCCCGGATGAAATATATGATCACAGAATACAATAATCTCAGCGAGGTGTTGTTTGCAGAGACTGACCTGGGGAATTACCGCCCTTTCACCTACCAAAATGAGCTTGAGCTTCAAGAAGAACGGACAGATGAAGTATTGCTGGTATTATGTAGCCCCTCGGCGGGTTCCGAGCAAATGCCCCAAAATGAAGAAATGTTGGCAGAAACTGATGACGAGCCGATTCAAAGTGACGAATGGGGATTGCTCGATAGCTTCCAAGAGTTTATGGGAAAGTGCACAAGAGATAAACTCAGCCTAGGAGCTAGGATAAATTTCCAAGACCTGTTATTGCCGAATTGGTGTAGGGTTCACAACGCCGCTCACTCCGAGTTCGACTGTTGCTTGTGCCAAGCAGCAGTCGAGCAGGTTAAGAAAACGGCTGCTCCTCCAACGGAAACACTAAAGGAGGCACCGCCCGAATCACCTGCTGGTTGTTGCCTCAACCAGGAAAGTCTTCTTAAGATCACTAGACACGATGTCCGGCCAAAAGAGAACGAAGGCTCAATCAAACCCGAGAATAAGGAATTCTCTGAGTGTTGGACGCTCTGGTTTGATGGATCAAAATCAAGACAGGGAGCTGGAGCGGGGATTGAGCTCATCAGTCCGACGGTTAAGACATTTCTTGCTACCCATCGATTATAGTTTTATTGCACCAATAACGTGGCAGAATACGAGGCCTTGGTCCTTGGCCTTCTTATGGCCTTGAGGAAGAATGTGAAAGTACTGCAAATCTTCGGGGATTCTGCACTTGTGGTTAAGCAGGTCAGGAGATTGTACTCATGCCATGATCGAAGACTCACCAACTATAGACACAGGGTGTGGGACCTCCTAGAGGGCCTAGATGCAGTCAACATACAGCTGATCCTTCCTGCTCAGAATCACACAGCCGATGCCTTGGCTCAAGCAGCCAGCACATTACAGCCCCTCTCTTTGTCAGGGCTTAAGAAGTTCACTGTTGAGCTGACATCTATGCCATCGGTCCCGGATAATGTCACTCACATGCAGGTCTTCGATGATGACAAGCATATCCTCCAGTTCATCACAAGCTCTGACGTCTTTGCTGCCCAAATAATCGATGAAGCTTATCCACCGAAAGCTGAGTTGGAAATAGAAGGGGTTATCAATCTGAAAACCAACACGATCCCTAGAGGGATGGTTCAGCTGGAGCATGTATTCGACCTGGATCAGATCAGGGATCAAGACCGGCAAACGAAAAAGGAGACTATAAGCAGCCAGTGCCATGCTCACAACTTGGGAACGACCGAGGATATCAAGAATGTTTTTATTGGAAAGGTATGCACGCCCGAAGAGAAGAAGGGAATCACGGATGCCTTGCGCAGATATCCTTATGTGGTGGCATGGAGTTACGAAGACTTGAAAACATACGACACATCGGTCATCACGCATACCATCCCTCTAAAGACTGAGGTGAGGCCCTTCCGTCAGCGGCAACACCCTATTAATGCCCTGCTAGAACCTATTGTTTACAAGGAGGTGCAAAAATTACTTTCAGCAAGGATCATCTTTCCCGTTAGGCATTCTACATGGGTGGCTAACTTGGTCCTGGTCAGGAAAAAGAATGGAGAGATCAGATTGTGCGTGGATTTCTGTAATCTCAACCGCGCCTCAGAAAAGGACAACTATCTGGTGCCCTAACTGGATGAAGTGCTGCAAATTGTCAACGGCTCCCAGATGATGTCGTTCCTCGACGGATACTCCAGGTATAATCAAGTAATGGTACAATACGAGGATCGCCATAAGACTGCGTTCACCACTAAGTGGGGAACATTCGTGTACAGGAGAATGTCGTTTGGGCTCATCAACGCTGGCGCCACTTTCCAACGCGCCATGGATATCACTTTCAAGGACCTGATTGGAAAATGTATAATCATCTATATGGATGATCTGACCGTATTCTCCAAGCAGCGAGGTGATCACGTCTCCGACCTATGCAAAGTATTTCAGAGATGCCAGGAATTCGGGGTTTCTCTCAACCCCAAGAAATGCATTTTTGGAGTGACCGAAGGCAGACTACTCGGGCACATCATCTCAGAGCAGGGAATCTCCATTGATCCTGAGCGCATTGAGTCACTACTCAAGATTCAGCCCCCGGGCAGCAAGAAGGAATTAAAGTCTTTCTTCGGAAAGATTAATTTCGTCCGAAAATTCATTACTGGCTTCGCGGAAATAGTCAAACCTCTCAATGCCATGCTCAAGCAGGACGCTAAAGTTGAATGGACGCCAGAGGCTAAACAATCCTTTGAGGAGATCAAAAGAGCCATTGCTGAGGCGCCTGTGTTGGTCAGTCCAGATTATTTGAAGCTGTTCTACATTTATTCAT
>VDFB02000363.1:160826564-160881580 GCA_007258455.2 Sequoia sempervirens | reverse complement strand
TCCAAATTGAAAATATAACTTCGACCCACGTCCTAAATTGAGCCATTCTTCATCATGGACCCCTTGGAACATTAAAATCTTGCAAACGGATGTCTCCGGGGGCTTTCGCTCGTGTTTTTCCTTCCTAACAGCATTCCTGCCAGGGAAGTCCGGCCCTCCGGGCCCGGATTGGTCAAATGCTCTGATATGAAATCGATATCACCTAAAGGTTAAATTTATGATGTATTTAAATGATTGTTTAGATGATATGCTCGATACGGACTAACATTAACATATTTTTGGTGTTTTGTGGTGCTGACTTCGCCCTTTGCCTGCAGGATATATGGAATCGGCCGCAGGAACTTAAGGGGCCTCTGCAGAAAAGGACAAGGGTAAGAAACCTGGAAGAGCCATTCGTGGGAAAGAAGACAAAGACCAGATGAAATTTCAATTCCAAGGTGAACCGCTCTAGTCTAAAGTCTCGACTGACTGGAAAGAGATCTCGGACACCAACATAGGCCAGGTGGACATAGATGAGTTCACCCAGAGGGTCAAGATCGACCCTAAGACTAAGAATGCACGATTGATACGCCAAAGCAGAATCGCTAAGGCTGCTGGCTTTCCTCCATCTCTAATAGCACCAGAGTTGGTAATGGCTTGCCGAGAAGCCTACCAAACAGATACCAGAACCATCGTAGACAAGGAGGGGAATATCCTTGCCGACATGTCTCCAAAAGGAATTAGAACAACATTCCACATTCCGACATTCCCACATATGCAAATCCCCACTTTGGAGCAGTGTCAAGCGGCATGGGATGCCAATCCCTTGAACATCAAGAAGTCAATCAACGTCTACTGGTTGAAGGAGAAACGAGTCATGGGCCTCCCAGCAGCCGCCTACTTCCAGGAGTGGATGGCTTATTATATTGAACAGATCGTCCGAGGGAATGAGGACGTTAAAACCAAGACTTCATTTGATTGGGGAAGCATCATCAGCAACTGCTTCCACGAGCAGTTTATGAATGTCAAGAAGAGCAACAAATTCTATATGACCTCATACCTAGTGTACTCCTTGGCAGGTCAGAAACAATACAGCGGACTCCTCAGGGCGCCAGATGGGGAGCACAAACGAGGGCTTAAGCCTTATGATCAGTACCCCAGCTCCAGTACCGCTACTTTAAGAAGGAGTATAGCCGTGTCAATGATGCCTTCACAGGCCATATAATCAGATTGATAGCCGGGGACTTTGAAAGAAGGGTATCTCACAGCGCTAGGGCCCTCCTGAAGGAGTATGCCTTCCTGTTTATTCAGTTCCCAAAATTCACATACATCCGCGCCCAAGGGTTCACAGAACGACCAAACAAACTGCCGAGGTACCCAAATGACCGAATCATCCTCCTAGAGCTTTCCCGGCAGCTCCAGCATATTCAGGCGGTCTTCAGCCAGAAGCACGTAGCAGGGATCCCTTATCCCATGATCCTCGGCCAGGGCCAGTATCGGCTGCAAACCTCTCAATGCGCCGGCAACTCAGAAAAGGAGCTCAAAGAGTATAACTTTGAGTGGTACATGCCACGCCCTCGAATGGACCCACACGGTCATGTCAGGAAGGCGCTGGGGCCGGCATACGCCCACAAGCATCATGTAGAAGATTTCTGGGCGGATTGCAAAGATGATAAGGAGGTCCGCCAGAGACATTATATGTGGATGACCGTGTAGTTTCTTAGGAAGGTACAACTATTTCCGGTGCCAGACCAACTCGAGGAGGATGAATCCACCTTAGTGCACCCGAGGTACCCTGCGGTTGCCAACCTGGCAATCCCCTCCATCGACTGGGACGAGCAAGAGGTCGATGACCTGGATACAATCACCCAACCTATCATTGCTCACACGAGGTAATGGGTCGATGGAAAGGTGGCACTGCTGAAGCAAAACGGGGTGGCTTTGACATATGAAGCAACCAAGAGCAAACCAAGCGCCACGGAAGAGGTGGCCGCCTCTCCATCAGCTGGTGAGAAATTCCAAGTCTCCCCCCATCACCAGGTCCCAGAAGAGAAATGGAGCAGAAACGACTCAGTCTGCAGACCCAAAGGAGCTGGCAACAAAGGATACGGGAGCCTCATCTCCCAAGAAACTCAAGAGGACGGTAGTCACGACGGGGACGCAGCCTCCTTTGCTTCTTCCTCCCCCAGCTGGTGCGCTACCCACTTCTCAGGCCGCCATTGCCTCATCTCCACAAGCGGTGGACATTTCCGTTCACCTCGCCTCTTCACCTCCTGCCGGATCCGTAATCAACATTGATTCTTCCTCCAGCATGACCACTTCCCCTTCCTCTGCTGCTGCCATGTCACTTATCACTTCCCTGCCTCTGGCAACAATACCATCGCCTGTTCCCCTTTCTAGCGTGCCCGAGGCCATTACACAGCACCTGCAAAGTCTTCCCCCCGAGCTCTCGCAACTTTTAATGGATCCTACTCTCGCAGCAGCCTTGGCCCAAGCACTCGCAACATCTCAGCCTTCGCAACCGCCAACAGGGCCGCCAGCCATGGAGGCCACCATGAAGATTTCAAAAGAGTTGGAGGAGCAAGAGCGAGAGGCTTCAAAGTCTATGGAGGAGGAGGCCGATGACTATTACGAGCAACCCGAATACGAGCATAGAACCATTGACAAGGTTGCTTACGAAGAAGAAGAGACGGGCTCCTCCGAGGGCAGAGATGAAGGGGATGGTTCAGGCGACAAGGAGATTGTCCAAACTTTTGATGAGGACATCGAGGAAGAGTCGGCTCAGCAGCCGAGTGAAGAGGGGCAGCCACCGGAGGAGCGGCCCAAACATGCCATCACTAAGGCCGAGGTCCATGTTGCGAAGAGCCCCGGAGCCGAGGCTGTCGAGGAAAAGGAAGAAGGGGTGGCGGGAGAGGAAGGTCCCACTCAGCTATTGACCACGAGGGCACCCGTCAAAAGCCTCGTATTCTATCCAGACTCCGATGAGGAAGGGGACGCTGCCAAAGAAAAAGAAGAGCTGGAAAAGGGGGCTGAGGTCTTGCCTCTGACAGAGAAGGGTGAGGGCAGCCACAAGACGCCCAAGGACAAGGCTCCCATGCCCGACTGGCTGGAAAAACAACTCGAAAAGACTACTCCTATTCTAAGCGACCTGAGGTCAAGATTGGAGGCCATCTTGGCTCGATCTCTAGCCACACCAAAGAAGGAGAAGAAGCCTAAGGTCCGTTCCAGGGTAACCATGGACGCTTCTGGCTCCCGAGCAGCACAAGTGGCAACGCTAACTGTTGGCCGGGCCGGAGTAAGCTACAATATTGCCACCATCGACCTAGGGACGGCCACCAGGGAACAGAAGGTTGGACATCTAGAGGAGTCAGTGGCTACGGTAGTGCAATTGATTAAGCAAGATAAGATCACCAAGGATGAACTAAAGGCGCAGGTTGCTGCCCTAACTGACTACATCCAACAATGGTCTTCAATCGACGACCTCCCCACTACCTCTACGGCCGCGCCACAGCTACTCTCCAAGGAACAAATAGATAAGATGGAAAGGAGGAAGAACCTGGAAAAGACCACGGAGGACTGGTTGCAGCAGGTTGTGAAGGTCGGGAACATAGGGATTGGCTTGGCCGTGCATATAGCCAACAAGTTCCTGGATCTGGTTCGGTCCTTGGAAGGCACAAGGAAGCTTTGCACCAACTTCCCCGCGATCTAGGACTCTGCCTTCCCGAAGGTTGGGGCCATACTCCAAATGCCAGAAAGCTTGTAGGAAGAGAAGCTAGAATTGAAGAAGGAAGATCACTGGCTGGTAGACATATGCCGCCGGGACCTCATCCACCGTAAAGAGAGAATGGAGCAGATCCAGAGCAGGATTGATTCGGATATTGCGTGGATCAAGGAAATTCGAGCAGAATGCACCGAATACCTGAAATTGATAACGGGCCATGATATGCCCATGGTGCAGTTAGATGCGGAGAAGGTTAGGCCCTATTTTGAGGAGAAGATGAAGGACGGGGCAGCCGGAGATATCACGACAGACTTCCTAAGTTTCGCTGCCCGTGCCCTCGATAGATCAGAGCTTTTCAGAGATCAGAGCTCAAAGTATGCTGAAGACTGGAAGCGGCTGGAAGAGAACGCCAAAGAATGGAGCTACCAGATGTTGAAGTGCGAAATCCTCGAAATAGACAAGCTCCAGGCCGTCATCCTCAAGCAGATTGATCACACATCCTCCGAGGAGCAACCAGACAGCCCAGCCAAAGAAAAAGACCTCCCAGAAAGGTAGCTACATCCAAAGGAACAACAATCAGCTACAGGACAAAAATGCAAATAGTGTCATCCACTAGATGACAAAATAGGGAAAAGACAGAATATGTTTTAAAATTGTAAATCTATTTGGGGGTAGGTGAAACCCTATTTTGTAATGAATCTTGGCCACACAATTGTAATGAATCTTGGCCATTCATTTAATTTTTTAAACACTATAAATAGAGGACTCCCCTCATTTGCAAAGTGAGAGTTGAGTTGTTATAAAGACATGCTGCTGAAATATATGAGAAATAGCATTGACTTGATGCATTTCCTTGTTTTATCTCATGTTAATTGATTCATTTCTCCAACCTTATATGTTTAACTAGGATCTATTTGCTGTTTAGTTAGCTGTTCATGTTACTTTGATAATCTTAGGAATGCTATTGGCTGTTCATGAAAATTCCTGCTTTGTTGATAACTCCTTAGTCCATACTTTTTGCTGTTTGCTGAAGGTAGACAGCTTTGCAAAGTTAGCCTGGACCTGATTTAAGCTGCCTCAAACACTTATCTTTAGTTCATGCATGTATGTGGTGGATGAAGGATAAAAATCTGCAGCCCTTAGAAGATTGCACAACTCCCATGATATTGTGAAATTCCTGGTTAAGTGGGAGATTGTTTTAAGGAATTGTCCATTGCAGGGACTCCATTATCACTATTCGCAGCAAGCTTTAGGCTTAGGAACTTTCCTTCTCCTTCGCTCTTTTCACTTTCTTTAGGAATTGAACAACACCAAGGTTCATTATACCTTATAAAGCTGAATCTAATAACTAGATGGAGTTCGAGATTGCTGTTTGAACTTGCAGCCAATACCTGAATGCTTTCATGCTAAGAACTCCCTTTTTGAAGATCCTACTTCGTGTTTCACATCCGCACTTTGTATTCCCGTAAGGCCGCCTTGTGATTCCAGCAAATCACATCAACTACTGAGGTATCTAAGCACTGTCATGACCTGACATCCGAGAGACCTTGGGATAGTGTTCTGCAATCCGATTGTGGAAGATTGTCTTTCAAGAGAGGTAGTGCACCTACGCACTGCCTGTGTTGGGAAGTGCATAAAAACACCATCAACAATTATTTTTCAACAAGAGCTTTGAAATCTTGAAAAGACTCAAACACTTCTGATTTTTTTCTAGGAAAGTAGACCCATGTAAAACATGAGAAATCATCAATGAAGGTGATAACATATCTAGCCTTTATAAAAGATGGATGGGGAAAGGCCCTTGAAACATCACTATGAACAAGTTCTAAAACTTGTGTTGCCCTCCTTGATTTACCTTTGTCAAATTTTGCTTCTGGATGCTTGCCAAGTGCACAACCCTCACAAATCCCTTTAGAAAATTTAACCGTAAGTAATCCCTTAGCCATATTATGTTGACATAGTTGTTCAAGATAGCGGTAGTTAAGATGGCCAAACCGTTCATGCCATAGTTTGCTAACTTCATCTGAATGAGTTAGTAGTGCTTTTGGAAAAATATCTGTGGGAAAATTGGAGAAGGCATATAATCTGGATTGGTGATTTGCTTCTCCTATTGCTACCAAATTGTTGCTTTGTAATTAATTCTCTTATCTCAACTGAATTTGGAGAGAACTGTACTCTCATGCCCTTCCCTAAATGAGTTATTTGATACAGAGAAAGGAGATTAGTTGAGAGTGAAGGTATAATTAGAACATTGGCAAATGTTCGTCCTTCAACTTCAACAAACCCTCTCCCTTTTACCAATGTTGGAGTATCATCACCTAAGGTGATTGTGGACATACTTGATGGTTCTAAGGATGAAAAGACAACCTGTGAAGAACCCATATGGTGTGAAGCACCAGAGTCTAGAATCCATGATGGAGATAGAGATGCTTTAGCAATTAAGGCTTTTCCCTTTGATTTCTCTTTGTCCTTAGTATTATCTTGATTTGATGAAGATCCCTTGATAGAATTAGGTAGCCCTATATTATTATTTTTGAAATTTTGTTGTAGAACTTCAATCTTTTTCTTCATGCAGTGTTGTTCATCATGTCCAAGATTTTTACAAAAGGTGCATGCAACTCTCTTTTTACCTTGAGGGTCCTTTTTGGAGTTATCAATTTTTTTTCTTTCTTAACTTGCTTGTCCTTTTTAGTATTCTTCTCCCCTTTTGAATTTTGTGGCATTTCATTCCCTACAAGTAGGGCTTGAAGTTTCGTAGACTTCAAAGTACCCATTTGAATTAACTTTTATGGCTCCCTTGTGAGGTCAGCAATGAAGTTATCAAGTGTGGGCATTGACCATGGGGCTCCAAGAGCCCTTTTATTAGAGTAGAAAGTTGATACAAACACAAAAAAAATTGAACCTAGCTTGGAAAGTATAGAAAGGATTAATTGATCCTCTTTCTTGTCAATTCCACAATCTTTTAAGTGAAATTTCAATGATTTAAAGTTAGTAAAAAAGTCTTGTAAAGTTGAAAAATTCCTAGGACTAAGACCTAAGAGTTGATTTTCCAACTCATGGCTTCTAAGTTCATCTATTTTCCCAAAAAAATTGTCAAGACCTTCCCAAAATTGGTTGGGTGTTTTCAAGTTCTCAACATGGAAAAATAAATCAGGAGATAAATTTAAGCATAGAAAGCCAAATGCTTGATCACACTTATTAAAAACTTTTCTTTGTCTTTAGCTGCATTAGGTTCTTTCTCTATTCCCATAATTACCCTATATAAACCTTTGTTCTTAAGCACAAGAATTACTTTCACCTTCTAATCATGATAATTGAAAGGTGTTAAGGGCACTATAACAATATTAGATTCCATACAGCTTGACTTAGATAGTTGCCTGTAGAAATGCAAAAAAGAAGTAATTAGAAATGCGTGCAGAAGTGAAAAAACACAACACAAGCACTTCTTGAGGAAGTGAGAAAATGAACTACCCACAACACCCCCCTTGATTATTTTGTTTCCCTCCCCAATTTGACACTTTATAGGAGTACTTGTAACTGACCCCAAAGAAAGACACAAACAGACACTTTATAAACTTAGTGCAATTTTGTGCTCCATGGGTTTGTGGTAAAAAGAAGTAAACTTTTGCAAAAAATAACTCAAAGCTTGAACTATGGTGCAAAAGTAATTACAAATTATAATTTCCACTCTTTACAAACGCAGACAAAGAGGCAAACAATCTACCTACTCAATACAAATCGCGCATAATCTCTTTTCAAAAAACAAGGCCGAGCTATGATCACAGGTTCCTTCAAGGAATACGCAACGCCCAAACACAGAAATACACCTACAGAGAAAGATACAGGGGTACTTGAATCAATCTATTATCTATTGAATCCTGTACTGTTTAAGGACGCCTCCTCTTGTAAATCAGAAATAGTGAAAGGGCGGCTTTCCACCACAGATTCGAGCAGACAGAGTAGGCATGAAAACGTGCCCCTAATTTGTGATATGGCTGCTCTCAGGAAGTCAACACATGCTAGACAGAATCGAGCCTCTCATCATGTGTTTAGAGGCGCCTTCATTAGAAGAAAGGAAACGCGCCCTTCCTCTCCCAAAACATGCCAAACACAGAGGAAATTGTGGGGGCGTCTACTTCAGATCTCCTTCACCTCTGCCACAGATTCCTTGCAGCTTGGGCAGCGCCTCTTGTCCTAGGCAACTTTAGATCTGCAACTTCTTGAGGTCATGCATATCCTTCACTTCATCGCTGGCAATCAGGATGCAGGGAAGATATCAACATCCTCTGTCTGGAGTTGCTCGTTCAAGTTGAACAGCACCTTGAATATCCCTTGACGCAGGTGACTCAAACATACGCGCCCAAAAAATCAAGGTCATCACTAAATCTGGAGCAGATCACACTTTGGAGCAAAGGTTTCCCGCATTGAACGGGGGTAGCGCCTTTGAGACAAAAAAAAAATTTAACTGTAGTGAGAACAGAGGCCACATGTGGTCAAAGCGATGGGCCCAGCAGGGAGATACAGCCTTCAAAGTTTAAAAAAATGCGGCTGCAAACAGTGCTACAGCTCTCACAGAGATATTTCGGTCTCAGCTGTTCCAATGAGTATTGCGACTCAAACTCAGCGCACAGATTACACGCCCTTTCCTAGCTCTAGTCGAGCCTTCCACAGGTTCCAATATGAGCTGCTTCTAGTTGGTGAAAAACTCGTCTTAGAGGATGATTCCCAGCCTGCAAAAAATCAGAAAGAAACAAGGGAAATGAATTGGTCAAAAAGCAAACTATTAATTTCACCTTTACCGTCTGCTAAAATCCTGAATGGCTCTGATACCATGAGAGATGAAAGACACAGATTCTAAACAAACACAATGGAGATAGAATGCATAAACTCAACCTGTTTGATAGATAGTCAAGGGTCTCCTTATAAAGGAGAAATATCCAACCATGAGTAAAATATCCCAAAATATCAACAGGAAAAATATCAGTAGATATTTAACCTGCACAATAAAAGAGCCATGAGATATTTAACCTGCATAATAAATCCCAAAACTAAGTAGACTTAAGTCAACATAGAGATAGACAAGTATTGAATGAAAACACTTACAATGCTTATTACAGAATATAAGGAAAATTAAATTAAAAGTACAATAGAAAAACTCTAGTTGATGAAAAGGAAATGAAATCTGCAAAGATTACCTTGCGGGCCAAAGGTTTTCCTTGCGATCAGATTTGGGCATGGTTCCCAAGGCCATCATGTCACAACAGTCTAACTTTTCATTATCTAAGAAAATGAAAGCATAACCGTATCCATGGATTGTGCCAGGAATCATTGCGTATTCATCTTTTTCTTGAAATGGCAATTTGAAGAATTCCCTCGCCACCTAGTTTATTAGCTCCATTAGCCCCCGGAGACAAAACGGTTATAATCACAGTCAACTTTTAGCATTTCAAAAAAGATACTGCCATATAGAGATCAATTTGACAACGAGGCCAATTAGATTCAAAATCTGAGTTCACAATGTATATGAATATAGAAAGGTATGTTAACCCAAGAAAGATACTGCCATATAGAGATCACTTCGACAACGAGGTCAATTATATTGAACATCTGAATTCACAATGTATATGAATATTAAAAGGTATGTTAACGCAAGAATCTACAATTTATATAAATATCATGTCTTTTGAAGCATTAAGCGGGTTAACTCAGAACCTCATAAAAAAAAAATGGAGATGTCAGACATCCTAATTCTTGTAAAAGTGCTATATATTTAAACCTACAAACCTGAAAGAAACACCATTATTTACAAGCCCGGGAAAGCCTGTCCAACTCATCATGTCTAGTAGAATTGTGTGATGATATTATCTTGTCCATGTCAATGAGAGGGACATGAAGGCCCGGGGGAGCACTTAGTGCTGTACATCCAATCCTCTCTAGTAGAGGTCGAATATATCTGTGATACCTCCTCAGGCTTCAATTCTACAAACTCTTGCACATCATCAACATTGAAAGGTGTGCCCATTTTCACTGTTGAACTGGCCATGACAAGAACTGCTAATACTATTTTGCCCTAATTACTATGTTGTGTATACCGAATACAAGAAGTCTAGAATGTTCACAGACGCTGCATGATGTTGAACATCAGCATGCAAGAACGAACATCTACCTAACGAAGCGTATAATTCCATGGTGATCTGTTCCTTAAAATTGTGTTCCACCTCCATTGACAACAATCCTTGAATTATTCTGTTGGTCTTTAACAGGACCGACAGAATAATTATTTCTGATCATAAAGCATTAAGCTTATATTAGCAATCGCAATTATTTGTCATAATTATTTGTCATAAGTGGTCTCCTGTTGCATAGACGTGTATAAGTAATCATAATGATTTGAAGTTGGAGTTGATTACAAAAGGATAAAAATATAGATTATAATAAATATTGAAAAAATCTAAGATAATTGTCTATGAAATATTATTTTTTACAATCAAATTTAAAGTATAGATAAATATTCATTTGTTTTATATACATAATTTAAATTGTTTATTGTTTTGATTAAGATGATTTTATTTTGAAGGGATTATAATTTCTCTATATAATAAGTTTTTCATGTTCTTAAAATTCATGAAGAGATCGCTGACTAACAGCAATACAATGGACAACAAAAAGCTTAGATTTTTAAAAAGAAATTGGATCATAACTAATACAATTCAAAGGAACCAGAAGTTGTTGAACAACAACACCCACAAGTCAGGCCACACATGTTTGAAGAGAACATAAAACCCAAAATAAAATGGGGCACCTACATGATGCTAGATCCTTATCTAGCAATCTACACATTCTTAAATTAGACATGTGATACAAAGACATTTGGAAATACTTCTTTTCCTTGTTTGAACCAAAATCAAAGATGTCTCAATATCCAAATCCTTAGATCAAGAAAGCAAAAAACATAAAAATTTGTTACTAGTATATAAGATTTTTTTTGAATTTTTTTTTTTAATATTTAAAATCTTTTATTTAAATACTATATTAAATAACTTAAACTAAATAAAAATAAAATTATATAGTAATATTTTGATGTAATATAATCTAATAAATCCTTGTTTTTGATAAGATAAGCAAGGAAGGGTAGAACAACCTGACAAAATAGACTGATCAAACAAGCTAGTCAAAAACAGATAATAAAATTATTAATATCAAAATCTAAATAAATTAGACTTATTGAAGTTTTAATATAATGTTGGAAAATTTATGCATTGCATATATATACACAAGAGTTAAAATATATATATATTTTTTAATAATAATATTTAAAAGTAAAATCTTATATATTATATTAAGAAATATAAATAAATAATATTAATAATACAAGATAAAGGAACAAGACTATTAATACAAACATAAAAGTATCTAAAACCACATCTATTGTTTTAATATAATATCAGATAGACACTCTATTAGAACAAAATTTGAGCATATTAATTTGCTCCTAGTTCTCTCTAAGAATGGATACAAATTAATGATATTGTTACATGAATGAGAAATCTAATGTTACTAAGGAATATCATCTCTAATTCATTATAATTTATAATAAACCCATTTAAAAATCCAAAATTTTAATTAAATGAAACCTCATTTAATGTGTAATGAAATACCTAGAAGTCCATGCCTTAAATCTAAATTTATATTTTTATTTTTGCATGTTTAAAATCTTTAATGTGTTCCTCTATTTTTCTAATCCCACAATTAACATGGTAGCAAATAATTTATTATTATTTTTTAGTAAATCATGTGTAACACTTGTCATAGCCAAAGGCTATTTTCCTACACCAGACCAAGTATATTTTAGTGGATTTTAAGGAATAACAATGGGGCTGCTAGGAATCCCAAATATTGCTAATGATTAAGCAAAGTGAGCATGACTTGATTTAGATTTTAATTTGTCAAATATTATATTTGTATGTTACGTGAGATATAAAAATTGAAATTCTCTCTCAATAGGCCTTTATTGTGTGATGATTGTCCTCATTTCTATGTTTATATTTTGACTTATATAATATGGCTAATATAATATAAATTTTAATTATTTATCCTCCTTTTATCACCAATTTGTTGAAACATGCTTTAATGCACACTAACTCAATTAAAACATTAATTTATTATAAATATGTTAAAATTAAATCAAATTTCTTCAAAGTTCATATCACTAGGTCATGGCCATATAAAATTACTTGGTAGATACAATTTTGGTGTAGTTCAAGAGATATGTAATGTATTTCAAGCTAAATTAGTTAGAGAACATGGGTTATTCCATAATTAAACAACACGCTTATATTTCAACATTCATAAGTGACTAAGATTAGTCATTTAGTATATTCATCTATCATATGTGCATGTAAGATTAACAATAATAAATCACTTGTAATTAAGAAAAAAAAATACTTTCAATAGTAGGTCACATGTGTAGTTCTAAAGTAATTAGATACATAAATAAATTATAAGATATTAAGTCTAGCATGGGAAAGAATAATGAGCCTCTCTTATAATGATATCAAATATGGCATGTTTGAATAGATAGGTATTTTTAGAATATCATTCATAATCAATATTTACACAATGATGAACAAAATATAGTGCAAGCATATGTTAACTATGAAAAAACATGTACAAAATGACATTATGCATGTGCAAGGAAACCATAAAATCCCTCATACCTTTGAATTCAATTAATATTTCATTAATAATACATTTAGATTCATAAATATTAGTTAAATTATAAATAAATATATTTTTGCAATATTACTCATTATTGGGATAAATTGATGAAAAATGCTAAAAGAAGAGCTTAAATTTGTATAATATTTTATAAAAAAATGTCTTGAATAATTTTTTTCAAATCTTAAAAAAGAGTTTTAGTTGTTTTTATATGAAAAACATCTAGAATAGAGAGCTTTCTCACACAACTACTTTGTTAGTTCAAAATTAATCATGTATTTTTTTGTTGGTGGCAATCATCTTTTTTATGTAACTTATTTTATAAATTAAACTTCCTTGTGAAAAAATATTTGGAAAAAATTCCATGGGAGGTTAACTCACTTATTGAAATTTCCATATGTTTCAAGAAGATATTCATCTCCAACATAAGCCCTAGACTTAAATTTGGTTGTTATGTGGCACAATTGATAATATGGATATTCAATGAATATGATTCATTTTAAAATTTCAACTTGGTAGGAGAAAGCTCCAACATAGATTCTTACACATGTTAGTTATGCAACATCTTCTATAAATAATTCTTGGAAATGTATTTTATGAAATTGAATACTAGATATATATATGACTATACATTTAGCCAAACTATATTATATTTTTCATTTTAGTAATGGTGAAATTAGTTGATTTTTTTCCTTTAGTTCATGGAATTCCTTGTCACCATTTCTTTAGACATATGATCATTTGTATCGTTTCTTATCCTAAAATTGGATTTCCCTCATATTAATTACATATTTTTCCTACAACCATAAAGGAGACAAATATAAAATTCCTTCATTAAAATCATTAACAATCAACAAAGAATTTAAATCTAATATCGAATGATCTAGTATGTAATAATAATATAATATTATATTTTTATCTAAAGATGCTTACTCAAAACACCAACCTCATCAAAATATTGTTAAATTATGTCAAAACAAATATCAATATGCATTCAAATTGTAGTTTAAAGAGTAAAAGGGTTTGTATTTCTACTTGAACGTTAGGAAAGAAATTTACAATAATGGAAAAAAAATACAATTCAAAACTACTGGAAAAATCTCTAAATAGTTTGAAAAATAAAATAAACAAGGATGTAATATCAAGGCTTTATCACAAGAATTGAATGATTAGAAAGATGTACAGGTCATTAGGTTTTTTGGCCATGATTATTTATGCATTTTTTTCAAATTTTGGAACATGATAATAGCCAATAAGGATGTGTAGGAAAAATCAAAAAATCTAGTGAGAATGTTGTCAATTTTTGAGTTGGGGATGAAAGGTGTCAATCCAATGCATAAGAGAAATAAAATTTGACCTTAAGAATATGCAAGTGATCTAAAGAAATGGTGCAAGTTCTTAAGAATTATAAAATCCCACAATAGTATAGGTTAATGGGATTTTAGAATTTGGCCACATATTTTAAACAATTATGAATATGGATTCTTTTATGAAATTGACCTGTCAACCTTTCTACTAGAATTAACTACATGAACAAATGTAACTTTTAAAATAAAACAATAAAAGATCATTTTTTGGTCCATATATTTTTGGGGGAAAAATAAAAAATTCTTGGTTTTCAATATCACTTTCAAGGTTTCCATTTTCATTGTTCTTTTTTTTCTCTATGATATTTTGAAAAATGATGTTGCAAAGGAATCTTGGATTAAAAACTATGGGCTCAAGAAGTTGGGCCTCCTACATTTGAAATGTAACAAATTATAGAACATAGAAAAGGAGCTATAAAAGGTAGTTACACTTATTAAAAAATTAATGAAACATTTTACAAAACACCACAAAGAATATTTGAATAGAGATAATTAAGCAAAAATGTAATTCCCATGTTGGTGAGTGGACTATGCAACACTTTGTGATAGGTGGAAGTGATATGCTAATTTTAACCTATGAACTCATATTAAGATTTACATGTTAGATTTTTAAGTAGGTATTTCTGCTAGCCCTTTTCTATGTTTCATGCAGTCATGAAAAAAATTATAATGAAGGAACATCTATAAATACAACCAACATGATTTCCCAACATTAATAATATGTTTGTAGTGTAGAAAAATGGATCCCTTTACATTTTCACACTTGTTTGGGCCCTCCTTGTGGATTTTGGCTTAATGTTGCCTTGATTTAGTGTTGTAATGTGGATAACATGTTCACATTAGATCTTGGGCCCTTGTGAACTAATGGATTTTAATGGCACCTTGATAAAGTGTTGTAACACACTTTCACATTTTCCTAAAGTTTTAGCAAATAATTAAACATAATAAACCTATTTTTAATCAAAATCAAAATTAATCTTGCCTTATTTGGAGTGTTGTAAAGTGTTGTGAATGACGTTCACACTTCTCTAGGCTTGTCATTATTAATTGGGATTTCTCTTTGTTTAATTGGCACTATTTTGCATCCACAAGCCTGATTTATTGCATTTTTCTGGGGATAATCCTAAAATCAATCAATACCCAATCATAATTTAGGTGTTTCTAGCTTGTGTGGCCTAGATTTAGTGATTTGGGACTCATTCGACACCTTGGACGAATGAGTCTGGCCTAGATTTTTGGGTCCCAGACCTATTTTTACACCTTTCTAATCACTTTTGATTTTGGGTCCCATACATTATGCTAGATGGGACTCATTTTCCATCTTGGGAAAATGAGTCCCATGTGGCCCAAAATTAAAATTAATTTAAATTTTTGAAGGGATTTTATTCTCCTAGATTTGATGTTAGCTTGTAGTATTGTAATTTTAGGAATTCTTCCATAATTGAGTATAACTACTAGTAGTTGTGTATAGTGACATGCAACAATGAGCCGATAGGTGGCACGAAGTAAAAATGGCTAGAATGCAATCTAAGACACAACAAAAGGTGCTTGGAAATGTCAATGTAGCAAATGGTAGTATATATTGTAAGTTTTAGTTGGAACAATGATTTTCTACTGCTATATTTTATTACCCCTATGTATAGATTTGTATGGATGCTAATGGAACACATAATAAAAGTATCTAAAAGGTTATTATATCATTTTTTTACCGTAGGAGATACAATTTTCCAATAAGTATATATTTGCACAAATCATGGACAATAGAAAAACAAGAAAAAGATAATAGCATTCATTTGTTTATGTTAATATTGACTATGAGCTACATTTTTTAAATTTTTTTAGTGAGATTCACTTTACTTGTGACTAGAATATCTCTCAAAAAATTATATGAAAACGTTAAAACCATAGCCACAAAACCCATGCTAAATGGTAGCTAGATAATGCAACCATAAATGAATAAATATTTCTCTTAACAAACAAAATCTAGTCTTTTCTCAATATTACCCTATGGAAAATTCAAATAATATAGCCTTTTGAGCAGAAGCTTGTCAAAAATGAGACAATGTAGCCCGAGCTAGACAATAAAAATTGACAAAATTTGCATAACGTCAACAATTATATCTCATTGCAAACATACCCACAAAACCAAGGCATAAAGAGAGACCTAAAGGGAATTGACAGCAAGTCAACACAACCTTATCAAAAATTGAAACAATATAGACTTTTCAACAACAACTTCTCAAAAATAGAATGATATAGCTTAAGCAAGAGAACAATAATCAACAATGCCCAATGGAATCTAACATAAAGTTTATAAGATTAACTATTTTATTTCATTGCAACCATAACCTAAAACATATGCATTTTCTATGAATATTATGTCAAAAACATAGAGATTTGTACATAAAAAATATAAAATAAAACTCAACAAAATGAGGCCTACCCTGCACCCTACCATATTGGGTCATGGAGCCTCATGGACTCTCACCAAATGCCCAAGCAAGAATATACATTTCCCACCACTCTAATCAATGACAAAATGAATATTGCTTATTACAATCAATATAGAGTACATTAGGATCTGATTGTCTATTTGACCATTGTTACTAATTTTGCAGTCACTATCACTATTCTGAAAGGTTGGTTGTAACACATTAGTTCATGAAGTTCTGCATTATGGCTAGATTATGGTCTGCAAGAATAACAAAAAAGTGTGAAGTTTAGTGTCGTGATTATGCAAAACAAAATGAACTTCATAACATTAACTATTTTATTCCATTATAGCCATCACCATAGAAAGCTAAAACTCACAGCTATAGTCTTATGCAAAACCTTTTCTACAAAGGCCAGACCATATATAGCTTATGTGTATACAAAGTGCAAATTTTAGTGCAATGATCATGTCTAATTCATAGACAATATGTAAATCAGGAGATATCAAAGCTCTATATTTTATGATACATAATTTTCTTTGTACTTGTAATTGGACAAATGAAGTAGTTATAAATTAGCCATACCTGGTGCATGTGGCAGAATGCATTATGTACACAACAAAACAAGGCTTGATTTCCACCCTACCATATTGGCTCATGGAGCGTCGTGCGTTCTAACCAAACCCCCAAGCAAGAAAATAAATTTTCCACCACTATGATCAATTGTGAAAGGAATGTTTTAGCCGTTGTTGACTTAATATAAGATCTAATGGCATCAAAAGGCTCATGAAGGATGATTCTTTGGGTTCTGTCTAGCTACAAACATAAAAGGATTATCTGAAGTTTAGTGTAATAAACACATACCATTGGTAGACAATAAATAAATCAGAAAATATAAAGACTTTTATAATTAATTACAAATAATATGCAATGCAATTGTAGTAGAACATAGTAAGTAAATAAAATCTAGGCATACCTTGTGCATGGAATGGATTGGAGTCTAGACACAAAAAAGGAGGCCTACTCTCCACCCTACCATATTGGGTCATGAAGCATCATGGGCTCTCACCAAACCCCTAAGCAGTAACGTTAATTGTCCACCACTTTGATCAATGGTGAAGGCAATGCTTTGGCACATGATAAAATCTGTTGAGTGGAAATCAATGTTATACATTTTTAATAAATTGACATGGAGTTGTGAAATGAAAAATGCAAAAAAAGATATATAGGCTTATATTGTAAACAGATAGAATGTAGGTGAAGGCCATACAACATGCAAATGTGGAATTGTAAAGCTATTTATCATTTTGGAGATCTATACATCTTGTATATGAATACAATGTAGATGCAATCTAAAATGGTTTCAGTGGAATATACCTACACATAAGGGAAATGTGAACTTTGGTGGCGCGAACATGTTTTATTGGTAGGAAATATGTAAATTACAAAATTTAAATAGCTCTATAATTTATAAGAAAAATATATGTAATACCACAATTACATGTCACATATAAAAAATGATAAGGAAGTGAATTTAGAGATGGTGCAAATTCTATATGCATAGAGATGAAGAGGAAAGGAGAAGCAATTCACTTACCATAAAGAAGAGAAACTTTTGATGATGATGCCAATGAATAGTATTGTCAGAGATGATCAACTTGTTTGATTTATAGTGCACTCTAATTGTTGGCATGTATCCTACAGTATCTAGTAAAATACAAAGGTGGATCTACACATAATCACAAAAAACCTAGCTCAAGTGAGGAATTTAGTTGCACAAATAGAAAATATAAAATGGAAGAGAACAAAATGAGGCCTGCTCTCTAATATTGGGTGGCCACTACTTTGATGAATGGTGAAATCAATGTTCCTTATTAGACTTCGTATACAGTCTATCATTCAAATAATTTCTTTTTTGAGGCTCTTGCCAATGCTAAGAAATTTACCTATGGAGCATCATAGGTTGTTACACAAATATACCCCTAAGTTATCTTCAAACATATGAAGGAATATTGATGTTGTGATTATTCACAGTGGTGGAAAATATATCTGCGCTATGCAGAGGTATGTATGCATGTCATAGCAGATACAAATACCATTGATACATACTAATCCCTATGTCTACTTTATGGGACATTCTTGGAATGATAAATTTTATTTTCAAGTTTTATATACAAGATTCATGCATGGAATAAATGGGAAAATAATTATCACAACCAAAAATTTTGTAGAGTTTTTATGACCATCACCTCATGCAAAGAACAAAAGGTAACATCTAACCAACTCCAAAAAGGCTAAGCAACGTTTGTTCGGATTTGTATCCTACAATTAATTGTTGTATGCTTTTCATGTAGTTGTCATGGTTCTAAGTAATAGCTACTTTTAAATCCTTGGAAAACATAGTGAATTCCTACACAAACCCCAAATGAAACAATATTGAAAAGGGTTTTTTTTATATAATCCCCTTGTCACTCGGTTCAAACGCATATCTCCCCGCTTGCTTATGTGAAAAATAACTAAGGAAAAAATTATCATAGGTGACACTTTTCTTTTTCTTTTGCAAGAATCAGCCCATGCAAAAGACATAAAATATTTTTGCAGAAGCTGAAGGATGCTAGCTCGAGCTTGGACCATTCGGGAATTTCATAGACACTCTCTATGTTACCTGATGTTTTAAAAATATCTGGGCAAATGTGGTTTGACACATGTTGTGGATTATGCCCCCCTCCTTTTCCTTGGCAACAAAGAACTTGAAAATCCTAAGACTGAGGCAATTACTTTACAAAAGAACAGGTACCACATGTTTCAGTTGAGAAAAGCAATTTCAATAAACACATGATGTGGGTCCCCAATAAAAAAATTGCAACTATCAATGGAAACATAGGTACCCATTCTTTTGTCACATGTGATGGAAACTCTCAACCAATAGAGAAAAGGATACATGATAGGAAGCAGGAATAAGTTTTTGTGTAGAATTTTAACTATAGAGATAAAAAAAACACAAAATAAGCATCACCTGTTGCAAAATGATGCTTTTGCAACCATAACCCGATACTGAAAACACAAAATAAACTCCAACCACCATCATAGAAATTCCACATTTGATGATCGCACCTACACCTTCATAGAAGCTTGCCCTCCTTACTGACAGCTTTGTTGGGGAACAAGGGAAACCTAGAGAATGACATGCAACAATGCACTATCGAAGATTATGTAGAAATTCACTATGTTTTCAGAGGATTTTATAGGTAGGTGTTATTTACAACCATCATCACTACTATGTTCCAACCCATCCCCAAAAAATTGTGGCCATAAATAAAACAACATTGGTTGCAACAGTGGCCCTAATGCAAAATCCCACAAAACACAAAAAACGAAAGGTGTTATTACAACCAATAAACAAAGTCAAAAGCATATGTTGCTTACAATTAATTTGATGTACATACATATTTGCATACACAGAAAGGAAAATGATACGCAACCAAAGAACTACATACTTTTTAATGGCAAGTTATTTCGAAGTACCAGATTCCTTTCTATGTATTGGACGAATGAAATCAATAAAGATCCAGGTGGCAAACACAAATGTACACAGATATATATGGGTGCAGGCATAGATGCAAATATATCTGCATTGGTGATTGTTGTTGAGCAACTTTAAAACTAGTAAGGCTGACAAAAATTCCATCCAAAGTTCACACATATAGCCTATCAGGTAAAAGTTTCCATATAGAGGCATTTTTTTGCAAAGCAAGAAAGACTATTCCATTTATCATTTCCATATAGGGGTGATCATTGCTAAGCAATAAAAATAGATGAATAACAAGATTTTTTCATATATACATTCCATAGACTGGCAATGGGAACAATAATATTTAGAGTTCTAAAGCTACCAAAGCAATTGAATAATTTATGTTACTTTCTATAGGGTATTGTTGACTATTGTCTATAGCTTTAGTTGCTATGAAATTTTTTTGCCACCATAGTGATGGATGTTTCTACAAATGACATATATACATATGCACACCCAAAGTTTTCAATACATGTGAAAGAAATATAGATACGTTTAAATGCACATATAGTTGTATGATGCTTGTGCAGAGGAAACAAGCATCACTTCACACAACTTGCCATGGGAACATTGTCTCATGTATGTGCTACATATATTGGCAATGGTTGCAATAATACTTTGCATTTAAAACTCGCCAAGTAATTGAGCAGTTTGTGATATTTTCATTAAGAAATTGTTTAGTGTTGGGTTGTGGATTGAGCTGCACAACATACATAACAAACATTATAGCCAAGAACCATATGAAATCCATATCTAGCACATGGCACTATCATTACAAATCATAAAGTAGTAGCAAGAACATTCAGTAAGCATTAGATGGATACCCAGACATAGATACTTACATAGACACATATATCTACACAAAACTCTGTCAAGCTATTCTATGCACTGAGAACATTGAAAACAAGATGAGAACAAAAAACTCTTTAAAACAACTCACAGATACCTGTAAATATTGAATTGTGCATGCATATATGCATAGATATCCATTACACACATATATCTACACACATCTGTACCAGAAAGTTGTATGCACTGGGAAATTTGAATTGCATGCATGTATATTTATCTATATGTATACATAAATGTACACATGCATACAACCATGTCCACAAGTAGATATATGAACAACTGTAGATACTGATACATCTCTTAAAAAGGACAACTCTATGGAAATAAACAACATAAAATTAAATCAGAAATATACACTTAAAATGGAACAAAATTATAAGCAACATGAATAATAGAAAAGAAAACAAGTGTATCTTTTTTTCTTAAACATTATAAGTTATATTTCATTGTCTTAATATATAACCAGTCAAATGAGCAACAAAGCAATATCAGTAGAAAGGAAAGGTCTTTTTGATGCGACAAGCAGTGCGAGGGAAGAAAATGAAGTAAATGTCGAGTCAACATGAGCTATAAGAAATATGAAAAGTCACAATTAGGCATGGTTATTTTGTTGTTCAAGGCAGTATGACAACTATCTCTGGAGACTCTTGCATGATAGGAGAAATAGCAGACAAATCTAACAGTAACAGCTTGCACTCAGCTTCAAAGTTAACACTTGGAACTTTCACTATTGTTGTTTTGAGTCTTGTTTCTAAATTATAAGTCTGAGTTTTAATAAGAACAGTGAAAATAAATTAGGTGTAGGTGACAACATTGATAACAAACTCAAAAGTCACTGTAGTGGTAGACTCATATTGCAACATGTAAAGTTGTTTTGTTGATATTTGCAATAGGCTTGTTGTAGCCTCGTCAAAAGTAGTTTCCCAAAGCTCGCCTGTGTGGTCTTCCATCTTTAGCTACAATAAATATTGAAAGTCATAGTTAGCTATTATTATTTGGCATTTAGGGCAGAACCATGTATTTTGCTCAAATTGTTCACACTTTTTCTTGCATTTCTTGCCATTCACCTACAACGGAGATGTAGTGTAACATAATGCATCATTTTTTATATATTTTACTATTTCCTTGACAGTAGCTTACAAAGTTTCTAGCAAGCCAAGGCAGTGATCCAAGATATATGCAATAGTGACTCTCCCATTTCCCAAAGCAACCTTTCGGGCACTGTCCAAGGGGGATGAACAATCACTACAGTTGTGTTCAGAACTACTCCATTGAAGTACCCAACATGTGCATTTTTAAGAGCAAGGATGAGAGCTAAACCAACGGTGTACAACCTCTCCAACTCATCGCCCTTTGCTTCCCAATTTGAGCCCCACAAATTAACATCAATTTAAAAGGATGAAAAATCATTAAGTTTAATAGTCCTCCAATTTTTTTGGGAATGATCCTTTCTTTGTATAGTCGATACCATTCCTACATGCAGTTGTGTTCAGAACTACTCCATTGAAGTACCCAACATGTTAGGATTTATATATAGAAGAGTCACTACAGTTGTGTTCAGAACTACTCCATTCAAGTACCCAACATGTGCATTTTTAAGAGCAAGGATGAGAGCTAAACCAACGGTGTACAACCTCTCCAACTCATCGCCCTGTGCTTCCCAAATTGAGCCCCACAAATTAACATCAATTTAAAAGGATGAAAAATCATTAAGTTTAATAGTCCTCCAATTTTTTTGGGAATGATCCTTTCTTTGTATAGTTGATACCATTCCTACATGCACCACAGTACCAATAACATCAATCAAAATATTATTAGTGCAATTTCATTTAATGGGATGAATTTAAATACTTTCTCTGGCACAAAGGTCTCATAGTCACAACATTTTAACATTGATTTTTGATCAAAAATTATTTCTATCTAGTTGTTTAACTTATTTAATTTCCTGTCTACTCATCTCACTGATCCCTTTGACACATAATAAGTATGACCCACCTCAAACCTATCATAATACAATTCTAATATGTCATTAAAGAACATAATTCATATTTTTGTTCCCTCATTGTCAATAATATCAAAGTTGAATGTCTGGCCCTCATGCCCCTATCTACTATAATGGTGCATATCCCTCTTTGTTGTTACCCAACCTTTTATCGTCCATTTGGTTTGGTAAACATTCATCCCTTTAACATGGATGATATTCATAGGAGAATCTTATTGCCTTGGGGATGTATTAATTCCAAATGTTGAGGCTCGTTTGGATGGGGAGGGCGAGTCACAACCAACTATTTATTCTTCTTGATCTCTAAACAAATATTTAGGTTTTCCAATTAGCTAGCAATCTATCATTTTGACATCTAGGGTCATTATGACAATTTCCCTAGAACAAAATGAACATTAAATACTTTAAAAGGTAGTCCCCACAAACAAGGAAGCAACAAACTACAAGTACAACTAAGGAAGAACTATATCTAACCTTGATTCCCACAACTTTCTACACATAGATTTTCAAGCACAAAAACAAACCTATTTTCAATGCCCCTGTAAATAAAAGGTCATTATATTTTATAGGAAAAGTTCCTATCTGCATGTGAGTTCCATCAGAGAGGATGACTTTGTACCAGTCAACCGAGTTTTGATCACCGCCTATATTTTAGAAAGACATTAGCTAGAGGACTGGAGATGGGACAACATCTCCAACATCTATAGATCGTATCACATGTGTTGTTAAGGTTGGATTCACATTTATAGCCTATAAGGAAATTAAACTCAACATAGTGGCAGCAATGAGATATTTATGACTATGACTCGACTCTAAAAGAAAACAACAATAATGACACATTTGGAAACTGTGAAATTTTCCCTTCTAACACATAAGTCACTCCCAAATGGCCAAAAAATTGAATGGGAAATCAAAGACAAAGAGTTCAAATATAAATGAGTTAGAACATATATCATAGCAATTGTTAATTCAAATGAAGCATATTCTCGGTTTGTTTGGTGCACTTGAGAAAGTGTCAATATAATTGGTAGTAGCAAAAAACTAAACAAGAAGCAAACTTACAGGACTAGTGCTCGAGGATTGTTCACCAGCCTCAGTAAAGCTAGAGGCCATTGACATTACTAGGTCTGCTCTTTTAAAAGCTAAGAGTTGCAATGTTGACGACTGACTACAAGGTCTATGACTTCAAAACACAACATGAGAATTGATTTTTTTTGCACAGGAATTAACAATATGATAGGAAAGGATTAATAAAAATAAGGGCTTCAATGATTCAAATAATACATTTTTTTATTCCAATTTTACTATTTCAATTTTAAAATCCCTCCTTTTTTTCCCTAGAGACACCAAGAATACAAAGAAAAATAAATAATTAGAAAAAGGCTTCAATGTTGTATATAATAGTTAATATAAAGTATATCATTTGAAGTATGCCCTCTCAAGTTTCAGACAAATAACTATTTTTAGAAAATAATAAACATTGAGAAGAGCATGTATGTACATTGCTCACATCCACTTTGACATACATACAAATCTACACACAAGGAATTTTAATATTGTCTCATTTATGGCTTCCATTTTGTGGAAATGGTTGCAATATATTAAAATAGTTTGTGTTGTTTTCCATAACAAAATCTATGTAACTCCCAGCTATGCAACCCTAGGGGAAGTTGCAATTAACTACTCAAATGCAATAATTTTTTTAATTTTTTTGTTTTAGTACAAATAACATGCAAGTTCACTACCCATTGCCAACAACCCCTAAGGTTACAAGATTGAGATTACTTTAAAACCTAAACACGAAACATGAAATGAAAACAGAACATTTAATTAGTTAACAAAATAAATACACATACATTGCATACATGATAAAATTACAACAAAGGCATAAGAGATACCACATGTTCCAATAATGATAATTTACAATACGATTACAACTCTCATTCCTCGAATGAGGTAAATCCAATAAACATGGTTACAAATTACAACATCCACCTCGATAAAAAATGAGGGGTAATAAATTACAAGTTCCAACTAAAATGAATAAAGCATGAAATGAAACTGGATCCCACGAGCTCTCCAACTGGAAATCTCGTCCACACGAACAAGAAGAAAACCCAACAGATTAAGGTGCACGTTCCACCCAACCAAGTGATACCTGAAGGCTCACCCCCCGTGCTAGGAGATAGTAACAAGGAATTCCTATACAAGACCATCTACCTCTAGACACAGGCTAAAACATAGCTGAACTGAAACAAATACAAATATAATAACACATAACACAATGGTTGCAATGCTTCCAGAGAGCAGTGATCATCTACGCAGTACAACAAACTGACTTTTGGTTGACATAGAGAGAGTGTCACACATCATTTGCTATGAGTTACCCTGGCTCAACCTTCCTAGGCTACTAGACCCCCATCTTGGGTTACCCTGGCTTGCCTCTACCAGCCGCCAAACCCTCATTCAACCTGTGCTTCTCGTCTCATCTCAAGCCTTAAAAGTGTATGAGTCATGAGAGAGGCATTCATTATCTTAATTACTCTTAGATTTTTTCATTAATTATTTTTAAGTTATCACTTACTTAAACCCTAAGTGAGTTACCTTGGTGCCCCTTTGTGTGCCAGACCCCCACAAAGAGCCACTCTCTTGTCGACAACACATACAATTCGAAACCACAATTCAATGGGTAAACTAGATAAGACAACCACTCCAATCCAAGGAGGCCACATATAACAAAACCCACTCCAAACACTTGGAGGCTACAAAACACATAATCCACTCCTTCCAAAGGAGGCATAGACCACATAAGCCACTCCTAATCCAAAGGAGGCACAAATTATCCCCATTCATGAAAACTGGGTGAAACAACAGGATACATCTATATGCGCTACCCAAGACAATCCAAAGGTTGGCTAACATTTTATGACAACCCACACAATTAACTAAAAAGCCCCATCTAGAAGACTTACATAAACAAATGACTCATTTTCCCAACATCAAGAATGAACGAAAACATCACTTAGAAAGCATTTCAGGGAACTCAATAAACTAATGTTAGGATTTCCTAAATCCAAGCCAAGCAATGACATAGTGCATGAAATAAATTAAATAATTAACATTATTTGCACATACTCAAAAGTAAATCAACTCACATTGGCAACATTAAGGAATTTAAAATTAATAATTTAATTCCATTTGTTCAATCATACATAATAATTAAAATCAATCTTTTAAAATAAAATCATTTGATTAGAAAATCAATTTCCTAATAGCATCATTCTTTTATGAAATCAATCTTTGCATCAAATATAGAAATGTTATAAAAATATATATATATATAATTAAAGATAAACCAACCATATATAATTATATATATAATGAGTATATAATTATATATTTATTTATATTTAAATAAACATATATTTTTTTAAAAACAAACTATTTAAAAATTCTGACTCAAACCATTTCCAAATATTTAAATCTAATCCAATTATTGAAAATATAAAATATATAGATTTTATATATTAAATAATTGATAAAAAAAACATAATATATATAGATATATATATTTATATAATTATATATATTATACATATATAATAATATATATAATATATTATATAAAATATATATAGTATATATAAAATTTATATATAATAAAAAAAATTAAAACAAACATTAATACGTGTTTCGCAGCCCCAAAAGACAGGGGACACAACCCCCTGCTGAGGCGGCTGCCTACGCAGCCTCCCCTTTGGGGTGCATTGTGTGGGCAGCGCAGCTACCTTTGAAGGAAACACCGTTGCCTCCACAATGCCTCCCATGGGGGCGGCTATGGGGGCAGCCCCCAACCCTCCCCTTGGCTCTATATTTTTTGAATATATAATACTTTTTTATTTTAAAAAAAATACAGACTCCTCTGTATTTAAAATTTTACCTGAAGATAGAAAATTTCTAGGTAAAACAAAAAAAAATTAAAAAGAAAAATTCCCATTATAATTTCACCCATATGAAATATATAATATATATATATATATGCATATATATATATATATATATATATATATATATATATATATATATATATATATTGATTGCTTTATAGCCAAAATGAACAATATTTCTACAGAAAAATGACAAAAGAAGAAATTCTTTCAAGCACAATTTCATAAACTCATATTTTTAGAAATTTTCAACTTCAAACAAAGATGTTTCAAGAATTTCTTTTGTTCCTTTAAATTTATATTGTTTCAATCTTTCTTTCCTTTCTTTTCCCATGATTTCAATATACGTTTTTCAAGTTTTGAAACAAGATTTGACATGGGTTTTTCCTTGCAAATCAAACAAATTTTAAATCTTTTCAACAACACAATGAAAATTTGCAAAACATTTCAAAATGAAAACTAAATTCATAGAAAGAAAACCTGGTTTTCTCAAAAGCTTGAAAGGTTTCCAATGGTGCTCTGAATTCTTATTTTTTTCCAATCCTCCAAGAAGTCCAACTTGCTTCTCCAAATCGAAATACAATCCAGCATGAACAAAACCCTCTTTCCCCCTCTTTTTTTTCACAGCAATTTCTCTCCACAATTGAAAATTAAAATTCAAAAATCAAATTGGAATGGCTCTCATAATTCTTCCCCAAATTTAGTCAACTTCCCTAAAATATCCCATCCACCATAGTTATTGCAAATTTGGAGATATTTTGATTTTTTTTTTAAATTAAAACCCAAAATTTCTTTCAACATGGGTTTCATACATTTTAAAATTTCTTTTCAACAAAAAATAATTTAAATCTAAAAACAAATTTCTTTCAACATGACTTTATTATTTATTTTGAAATTTGTATTTCAAATGCATTTAAATGCTTTTAACAATTTTCATTTCCAAAAGAATTTAACTTTAAAAATTCTCTTTTCAAAAAACTTTAACATTTTTTTTTAAGATTTTCAATTCAAAAAGAATTGAACTTTATAATTTCCAAAATAATTAACTTGATTTATTTCAACACAATTAATTTAATTAATCAATAAAATAAATCTAATCCCATATTAGATCATTTTATTAATTAAATTAGATTAATGAATAAATTAAACAATATTTATAACATTATAACCAGATAAATTTAACCATCAATTTAACTACACAAGCCATTTATTTACCTTTTTCAACTTGCAATTTAAATGAAATCAAGAAGCGATGCACAACATAGAAGCAACTTAACCCGACTAAAACCCGATGACACACTATGACTAGGCTGATGACTTAGCATGGAAAACCTAGCTACTATCTCCCAATCGAATACCGTTGGCCAATGGACATACTCAAACCTGTGAAATCAGGTGGAGTCGATGTCTTGTACCTATCAACCTGTGAACAAAGAATATATCGAGCATGTATATATATATATATATAATATGATCAAACACACCATGAAGAGGAAATCTCAGAATCGTAGGGCGTTCGCAAGTGAGTGGTACAATCCAGTCCCCTTCACCAATACAAAATTACTAACTGGCAATTCTAACATCAATAATACAATCAAAAGCATAAAGCATCATTAATTCATTATTTTCTAAGCTAATCCAAAGCATGCCATAAAGATAAAATTAGAATAAAATACCATCACATCAAAATATAACATTCGCATCGCTTTACAGTTTTTGATCAAATATTAACCAAGTACCATTATCACAGCATAAATAGAAACAACATAACAAAGAAGAACAATGTCAATCAAAAGAGCCAAAATGGAGGGGTGCTACAATCTAATTGTTGTCCGCTAGCTTTGGTTATAATCCATCATTTGCAATGCATGATAAAATAGTTAATATTATAGAGTTTATGTTGTTATCCAGAAGGAATTTTTGACTACCATAGCAACAAATTTCATTTTGACTATCCATAGAAATCTAGATATACAATATTAGATGCAGAAAACATAACTATAGAAAAGTGGAAAATAGATATTATGATTCCAAAGATGTCCCAACAAAATAAAGTTATGGATTAGTATATATCAATGTTGTTTGCATCCACCATCAGTTACATATATTCTCGCAAGCAGCTAGAACACATTAACCATCAGTGCAATGAAATGTTTGTACAATTTTCAACCAACCATTGTTGATTGTCATTTTGTGGCTTTACCAACGATTGTAAGTGTAAACAAGGGGATCAAGCTTGTATTAGCATGCAACTTTGATCATGCCACGCGAAGCTGTTGTGAAGGTAGCAGCGGGTTTTTTTTTTGCATTTTTTTGCATTGGGAAATAGTTGGAAAAGCATTACAAAAGTGTTGGAAATGATAATTTATTGTGCATTTGTTGTAGACGTTAAGAAAAAAAGAAGAAAAGAGAAAGCAAGCGGGAAGAGGTACACTTGTACCAAGGAGGAAGAGGAGAGATTTTGAAAAACCATCAAAAAATTTAGTTGTTCTTATATATTTACTTGTGGACATGGTTCTATGCATGTATATATATATGCATATACGTATATAGAAACATATATGCATGCAATTCAATGTTCCTAGTGCACAAAACATCTTCATACAATTGTGTGTAGGCAAATGTGTTTGTAATAAATTTCTACATGTGTAGACAAAAACTAAAGTATGGGTTTCTTTTGCTGCATTTGATTGTTCTTTTCCTCTGTGCACATATGTATGTGTGCAAAGTAAGATGTAGAAAAAATTCATATAAACTCGTCCCCTTTTTTATTGCTTTGCTAGCATAGTTCTTATTTCATTTGTCCTTAAGGGGAATTTTTGCAATAATAGGCTTCATATTAAGCATAATAAGAAATATTGCTTCCCACATTCAATGTGATGAAAATCTCTTGGAAGTTAGGAGAATAGAATAAACTGTTTTATGTCTTTAGCTCTCGCAATACCCTTCCATATTTGATTCACAATCCAATAGTGTATGGTATAGAATTTATGATGTTGTCCATAAGGAATTGTTGGCTGGTGCTCTATAGATGTGGCTATATTGTTTTGTTTCCAATAAGATGCTATTGAGAAATAGAATTTACTAGGTTACTGTCAAAACTAATATTGTTTGATTTAAGGATTGAGTGTATATGTCTGTATATGTAGTTTGCATATGTATCTTTGAGTTTATGTGTAGAAGTTATGAATATTTGAGCTATTTATCTACCGTTTACCTTTTTTCCTTTCGTAGCCAAATCTAATTTTGTTTGCTTGTTGCCAAAGCACCTTTTCAAAAATAAAATAGTATAGCATATTCAACAACATCCTATCAAGAAAGAAATAGTAAAGCCTAATCTAAATGACAACAATCATCAATGTCCTATGGAATTAATGTTGTTTGCATCTACTATGACATACATACATATCTCTCCATAGCAATTAAACGTTGTCCATCACTCCTATTGATAGTGCCATTACCTAAGTTGCTATATTGGTTCTCGAAAGTAGGGACAGCTACATTTGAAGCAAGCAGGTAGAGGTGTGGGTGGAGGTGCATATTGGGAATACTATTTCTAGAGTATTGTGAGGACAATTCATGTTATTTTCACTAGGCCTCTGTTCATTTTTTTTCTCTAGTTGACATTATATTGTTTCATTTGTGTTTTATCATGCAGCCATGATGGTTGGAAGGAAACATTGTTTGTTTTCTATGTTGGATTACCACTATCAATTATTGTCTTTTGTGGGCTTTTCATTCTAGGCCATTGTTTAAAGCATCATAGTCTCATGAGTAGTTAATGTTATTTTCCATAGGTCATTGTTCATTGTAGCTCTCTAGGTTAGGGTACAATGTTCCATTTATCAACTCGGTATATCCGCGATGGTTGTAAGGAAATACTGTTTGTTTTTTTGCATTGAATTATTAGAGTGAATTTTTGTGTCTTGCGTGTTTTCTCATTTGGGAAATTGTTGAAATAAATATAGTTTTGAAAAAAAATTATGTTATCTCTAATAGGCCATTGTTGATTCTTGTTGTCTAGCTTAGGCCATATTGTTTCACTTATAGTCTTCGTGTAGCTATATTGTTTCATTTATGGCTTCTATTTTTTGTGAATGGTTGCAAAATAGTTAATCTGGTGTGTTTTTGGTGGATTTTTCCATCTAGGTTGCTATTGAAACCAATATTGATTCATCTATGGTTCACATTTTTTGGTGAAGGTTTTGAATCGGTCTGTTACTATGAGGTATCTATGTTTTGTGGGTTTTCAATATGGGTCGCTGTTGAAAGGTGTGTTTTTGTGGCAATGGTTGTAACACAATGAAATATATATATATAGTTAATGTTATGAAGTTCATGTTGTTTTGTATAAGGAATTGTTGCATGTTGATGTCCACCTTAGAATATATTGTTTCATTTGTCACTTCCATTTACCATCAATGGTTGCAACATAAAAAATAGTCAATGTTATGGACATTATAAGTAACATCTTCCATTAAAACCCTCAAAAAACATAGCAAATTTCTTTGCAATTTTCAACAAGCCATTGTTGGGTCTGGTTGTGTGGACTCACCTTATATCAGAGGTGCAAGTGAGGAGGACAAATGGCTGTGAACATAGAACTCCAATTATCTATTGTGGAATTTCTGTGAAGATGGCTGCAACCTATTATGTGTTTTTCAGCATCATGCAATAATTGCATTCCCTCGCTACATTTGTAGCAATATATTGCGCATATATATGTGAACACAAAAAGTAGATATGGACATGTAATGATATATAGTTTGTATCAATTTCCATAGAGCATTGTTGCTTGACATGTGCGAATGGTTGCAAGGGTAACACTAATGAACAATGGCGTGTGTAGATTTGGATGTATGTCATAGTAGCTACAAAAAAATGGCGACACTAACTAAAGCATTGTTGGAATTGTAAACCATATTTATGCTGCTATATCAAACATTGATGCCACCATCTCTGTAGAACTTCTTCCTTAAGTAACTTCTAATAGCTTTTCAACACATTGTACATAGGAAAAATTATTCTTCTTATGTTTACTATAAACCCACGTATATATGAATGTTTTCTACATCTAGTTTCATATACATTCATATGTGCACACAAGAAAAGTATAATAAAACACTACATCACATGGGAACACCTGAACAACACAAAAATTCACAACAACAAAGCCATCCAAAACAAGGGGTGCATTGTTCTTTGATCTTGAAATAAAAAGTGTTTGGCACACCAATAGGGAAGGCCAACGAAATGGCATGGCCATTAATTGTTATATGCTTTGCATTTAGCATTGATGGTTGCAAGGAACACTTGCCCTTAAATCCCTCAGAAAACACAGTGAATATTTGCACAATTTTTGATAAGGCATTGTTGGGAAATCATACAATATAGCCTACCTCAAGTGCATATATATATACATTTACAAACTACATTGTTTCATTTATAGTTGCTGTTTTGCACCAATGGTTGAAAATAGTTAATCTCATGTGTTTTTTGTGAGTTTTTTCATCTAGATTCCCGTTGAAACCAATATTGATTCATTTATGGTTCGTGTTTTGTGGTGGAGGCTTTCAATTAATCTGTTGCTACAAGCTTTTTGTGTTTTGTGGGTATTCCATCTGGGTCGTTGCTGGAAGTAATATTTTTGTGGCCATGGTTGCAATGTAATGAAATAGTTAATGTTATACAAGTTGTGTTGTTTTCTATAAGGCAGTGTTGATTGTCATTCTCTTCCTTAGGGTATATTGTTTCCTTTTTGGAAAGGTTTTATTGGGAAAATACTATATAGTTTATTCAAACCAATATTGTTTGATTCATGGTTCAGATTTTGTAGCACTGGTTTTGCATGGGTTTGTTACTATGTTTTCTAGTGTTGTGCAGGATTCACCATATGGCTAACAGTTGATACCAATATTGTTTCATTTATGGCTTTCATTTTGTGGCAATGGCTGCAATGCAATAAAATAGTGAATGTTATGCAGTTAATATTGTTTTGCACAACACACTATTCATTGTTGTTGTCTACACTAGGCTATATTGTGTCATTTCTAGCCTCCATTTAGTGTGGACAAGAAAGGAAGTGGTGGATTGTTTTTTAATTTTTAAATTAAAAGCATTTTCTGCATCAATAGAGAAGACGAGTGAAATGGCATCAACATTAATTGTTGTATGGTTTCCATGTAGTGGCAATGGCTATAAGCAATAGTTGCCTTTTCAAGCAGTGAAGAAGATAGCAAATGCCTGCACAATTTTTGAAAGGGAATTTCCCTATGGCTATATTGGTTTGTTTCTAAAAGGGTCTTGTTGGGAAAAATGCTATATTGTTTCAATTTTTGATAATGCATTGTTGGGTGTCATTCTCTAGGTTTAGCTTGTTGTTCAAGATAGTTATCAGCAAGGAGGGCAAGCATGCATTAAATACACCTTCCTAGTTATTATTTCTTGAACCTCAAAAAAGGAGTTGATAGAATGATAGACTATATAGTAAGTGTCATAAGAAATATTGATTTGACCATTGATAAGAGAGTATGTGCAGGATCATGATGGACCAAAAAGTGGCAATATGATGGGTATTTGTTGGGTATGTGGCTGATGACTCATTCTTTACCCAAAATTGATGAAACGAAAAGGGTTTTTAAAGGAGATTCTCAACTTTCCAAAAATATAAATTATGCTTTACTTTGAATTTAATAAATAATTATTAATCATTTTCTATTTGAATTATGAGTAAAGTCCTAATTGATAGGCTGATTGAAAAACATCTATAGCTTTCAAACGGTATCACATTTTTTGAATCCAAAACATGTATCACATTCTATGCTTCGCATACTATAGGATTAAAAAAAAAAAAAATGAATTTCATGAATTTTTGACCAAGTTAAAGTGGCCAGACATACGAGTTTTTTATATTTTTTTAAACTTGTAATAAAAAATTCATAATTAATTATTTACTTGAAAAAAATTTACAAAAAAATATGTATCACATTGGGACATGAGTCGTTTATTTATATCTAAAATATTATAAAAAAATATTATCATTTTATTGTGGTTAGGGTGGTCAAACAAACACGTACTTCTTATTTTTCCCTTGAAATTTAAGTAGCAATCGCATTGAAATTTCAAAATTTCACCAAATAATTTTATTTATTTTTAAATAAACCTAGTAGTTTAGAAACTACATTCAATTTTCTATAGATTCTATTGTTACATATTTTTGAAATAATATAGATAACTTATTCAAATTTTTATGTCAAGTTGCCTAACTTTGATTTTTCTAAAAATTTTGCCACTTAAGGACCTGTTTTTTCCATGATGATCTTGCACATACCCAAGAGTTGGTAAAAATGTATGTTCTTGCTCAGGAGTTTGGTGGGAGCCCATCATGCTCAATGACCCAATATGATAGGGCCGAAAGTAGGCCAAATTTTGTTCTGTCTGACTCTATATTTCCTATCTACAGGTATGTGTGCTGTTGGAATTAGACGAACACAGTATTTTATTGTTTGAAGACCACCTATGGATATATATGTATAATAGACACTTTTGTATAGGTGGTTAGAGGATATTTTTTGTTTTTTGTAGGTGACGATATTTGCAAAAGCAAAAGGAAAGTGTCACCTGTGATAAATTTTTGCTAATCTTTTTCTGCAGAAAAAGCTAGCGGTTTGCATGTGTTTTTCAATGTGATTTTCTTGTGGGCTTCTTTCTATGACCTCCATTTTCTAGCTATGTTTGCAACAGAATAAAATTCTTAACATAATCTAGTTTTCTTTTGTTGTTTGTTGCTCGCTAGCTTGGGTTATTTTTATCCATTGGTTTGTCACTATTTTTTTGTGCTTTGTGCAATCAACAATGTGCATATATGTGCACCTAAGTTGATATATATATATATATATATATGTATGTATGTATATATGTATGTATGTATGTATGTATGTATGTATGTATGTATGTATGTATATATATGTATATATATGTATATATATATGTATATATATGTGTGTATATATATAGATATATTTACATAAATGTATTCACCAACACCCTATCAAAAATTGAAACAATACAGCCTCTTCATCACCGCCTTATAAAAAATAGAATATAGCCTAACCTAGAGATCAATAATCAATAGTCCATAATGCAATCAAATATCAACTATATAACATCAACTATTTCTTTCCAATGCAACCATAACCACCAAACAGAAGCCATAAATCAAACATATTGGTTTAAATAGTGACCAAGATATATACATATATATACATATATACATACATAAATACATATATACATATATATACATGCATGCATATATATATATGACATTTCTTTATTTTCAAATAGAAAATTCCTAGATATGCATCCAATGCATTATGGTGGATTGTATTTTTATGTGGTTGTGCAAAAATAGATGCAAACAATATTTATACACACATTAGCACCTACATCAAGTATAATAAAAATCAAGACCCATGTTTCATCTGACACTTTATATACAAAATACCAATATAAAAATTTCTTATTAAGGGCTAGACAAATAAGAAGCATCTCTAAACACACAAGAAAATAGCTAAGAATTCCTTATCAACGAAAACATTAACTAATTTATTACTTTGCAACCATTGGCACCACATAGAAACCATAAGTTAAATAATTTCTTCAAGGCCATAGAAGAACAATAAAAATGCCCTATGCAAAATAGCATATAGTATTTTATTACTTCAACAAGTATTAAATGTTGCACCTTTGAGCCATCCTACTTTCCAATAATTGACTACTAGACATATTATTATAAGAAAAACTACCAAGATCATCTTTATTGAACCTTAATGTCTTTATTATGAGATTGCACAACTAAATCTTTGACTCTGAGCACCTTGTTATGCTAATTAAGAATGATATAAACCATGAATGGAATTCATTTCAATAAGAATAATTGAGATGATAAATGAAACAATTTATTCAATCCAACAGAAGAACACACAACAATGCCCTAGGGAAAAAAGCACAAAGTGTTTTAATGCTTCAACAAGTATTAGATGCAAAGTCAACAAAAGTAGAATGCAACATATCAACTAACAAGAGAAACACATATGCACCTTTCAATCATTCTATTTTCCAATAATTTAATTTTGAACATATTATTATAAGAAAAACTACCAAAATCGTCTTCATTGAACCTTTTAAGTTCTTTATTGTGGAATTCCATGACTAAATCTTTGAGTCTCAGTAGCTTGTTATGCCAATTAATGATCATATGAAGTATGGATTGAATTCATTTCAATAAGACTCATATATTAAACAAAACATTATCTAGAAAGGAAAAAAAAACATTCATACGATTATGCTGCAACCATAACCACAAAATGAGAGGTACAATTGAATAAACAACAATTGTTATCACAACCATCACCAACACATGGAAACCATACAACAAATAATGTCATTACCATGCAATGTTCAAGAGAGAAAATATCCATATAGTATTTTCCCTCAATTGACTAGCTAAGAAGGCTACGAATTCAAACCTTTTGTTTCCTATAATAATTCCTTGCTTCAGACTAGGCAATATATTGCATGAAAAGATTTGAATTCATAGCCTTTTCATTTAGGAAAATGAGGGAAATTTTCAATCTGGATGTTTTCTCTCTTTATAATTTTGAACGAGCGAGTTGCATAGTGAGGTATGGTATACACATCTATTTAGATATAGCAGTATCTACATAAATCGATATTTGCATGTGTACATATATATATGCATATGGCTATATGTGTGTGCTCTTGATTGAACCTTAAGGTGTTTATTCTAAGGCTTGATGGGAAAATATTTCCCTCTCAACACCTTGTTATCCTAATCAAGCACCATATGAAGCATGCTTGCAACTCATTTTAATAAGAATTATATATTAAACAAGACATTATTTAAAAAGGGAAACAAAGCATTCAAATTTATTGTTTTGAGAAGATAGTTATTTATTTTGAAGCAAATTTGTTATTTCTTTCATTCTTGAAAAGGAATTCTTATAACAACAGGCTTTGTATTAAACATACTAAAGAACACTGGCTACCACATACATGTGCTCAATGCCTTTTTGAAGCTGTTAAAGGGACAATTCAAATACCTTTTCTAGGGCTATACAAAGGAAAATGAAACAACCTAGCCAACACTAGACAAGGGATTGTGACAATGCCTTATGGAAAACAACACAAGCTACAAAGGATTAACTATTTGGCCACGTTGCAACCATCACCACTAAATGGAAGCCACAAGTAAATAAATGGTACGTGCTATCACAATCATCGCTAGGACATGAAAAGAATACAACAATCAATGTTGGTGTGAGCCAAATTTTAATTTCGGTGGCTTTCTCTATCCACACAGTGGGAAATATGCCACCCTATCTCCAAGGCAACCAAAAACCACCTTCACGAACCTTCCCACGACCACCACAAGAATAAAAACTAGGAGGTTGATGCAAATTTTGGCCAAAGTTTTTCTAAAAAAAAGACCATTCGCCACCTTTTCCACGCCCACTGGAAAGCTCAAAAATCTGAGAAGGCTCATAGGAATTCTGACCAAAGTACACATAAACAAACTATCGGCTAACAATATAGAGAACAACATTCAACATAGAGTATATAACAATGATTGTTTCATTGCATTGCAACCATAATGACTAAGTAGAAACCATAAATCAAATAATATTGGTTTCAAAGTTAAAAAGCCATGCAAAAAAAATAAAATCTCAACACCACCTTATTGCAACTTGAAACAATATAGCCTTGTCAACAACACCCTATCGAAAATGAAACAATGCAGATCAGGGAAGGAAACAACAATTGGTAATTGTCGCTAGAATCAAAAAGTAGTCTGTAAGCCACAAAGTAAACAATATCATTAAGCATTTTTTTTCTTCTGAAAAGTACCTCTTCCTGCTAGCTTTCCTACACAAATAATGGGAAAAATATTATCCCAGGTGACAATTTTCTTTTTCTTTTGCAACCATCACCACATGAAAAAAACACAAAATAACCTCTACCCACCTTTGCAGAAGCTACACAAAGCTTGATTGAGCTTGCACCCTCACATAAGCTTATCCTCCTTGCTCACAACTCTAATAGCAAGTATAGCAATAGAACAACACCAAACAAAGCCTTATTGAAAATTCCCCAGATATTCATTTTGTTCCCTGATGCATTAAACAACATGCGTTATTACAACTATCACCAGTGCACGCAAAGCATATGACAATTGATGTTGATGCAACCCAATGTTTAATTTTGGTGGCCTTCTCTATCCACATGGCAGGAAATATGCAACCCTACTCCCAAGGCAACCAAAAATTGCCTCCATCACCTTTTCCACGACCATCAGAAGGGTAAAAATCTGGGATGATGATGAAAATTCCAACCAAATTTATCACCCATCCACCAAATTTTACCCAATCGCAGAAAGTATCTAAAATGGGAAGGCTGAAAAAAATTCCAACCATAATGGCTGCAATGTATACACACACACACACACACACATATATATGTACATATAAAGATATATATACACATACATATATATACATATATACATACAAATATATATAAACATATATATGTATACACATGAGTTGTATATGGTCCAACCTTTGCGGCAAAGGTTTTGCATAAGCTTGTAATTGTGATATTCAGTGTTCTGTGGCAATGGTTGCAATGGAATAAAATAGTTAATGTTATGGACATTATACATACATACATACATACATACATACATACATACATACATACATACATACATATATATATATAGTTAATGTTATGCAGTTCATGTTGTTTTGTATAAGGCATTGTTTCCTATTGATGTCCACCTTAGGCTATATTGTTTCATTTGTGACTTTCATTTACCGTCAATAGTTGCAACGCAACAAAATAGTCAATGTTATGGACATTATATATACATCTACATATATATACATTTATATACATATATATATGCATATATATATACATACATACACACATATATATACATATATATACATATATGTATACATATATATAAACATACATATATATCATACATATATATATACATATAAATATACATATATATATACATATATATATATATACATATACATAAATATACATATATATATCTGATGTTAGATGCACATATACACACATTTACCATCAATTGTTGTAGCACAACAAAATAGTCAATGTTATGGACATTATATACATATACATATAAATACATATAAATACACATATATACATATATATATATATATAGTTAATGTTATGCAGTTCATGTTGTTTTGTATAAGGCATTGTTGCATGTTGATGTCCACCTTAGGATATATTGTTTCATTTGTGGCTTCCATTTACTGTTAATGGCTACAACGCAACAAAAATAGTCAATTTTATGGACATTATATATACATCTACATATACATGCATATATATACACATATATATACATATGTATATACATACATATATAGATATATATGCATATATAAACATACATACATACACATATATATACATATATATACATATATGTATACATATATATATAGATAGATATAAATATACATATATATATATACATATAAATACATCTATATATGTACATATATATACATATATATAAATATGCATATATATATATAAAGTTAGATGCACATATACATGCATTGTTCATTGCACAAAGCTAGGAAAAATGCAGAGTAACAAACCAATGGAGGAATATAACCCAAGCCACCCAACAATAATAAAAAAAATCTGCATCATCTTCAAAAGTTTATTATGTTGCAGACATAAGCAGAAAACATAATCAATTAAAAGAAGCCCACAAAAATTCACAATACCAACAAAAGTTGCATAACATTAACAATTTTATTGTGTTCCAAACATAGCCACAAAGTGCAATCCATAAAGAGAAACCCACAAATATCCATAGTAACAAATCGAAGCAAAAATATACCCATTTCTCAACAAAACCTTATTGAAAAATGAAACAATATAGTATTCCCAACAACACCTCCTCAGACATTAATAGTAACAAACCCATCCAAAAAAAGAGTCCTTCTTGAACAGAAGCGTTTCATAAATTGAAACAATATAGCCTTTTCAACAACACCTTTTCCAAAGTGAAACAATATAGCATAAGACAGAGAAAAATAATCAACAACATCCAATGTAACCAAACATAAAGTGCATAGCATTAAAAAATTTATTCCATACCAGCCATCACCACAAAATGAAAGCCATAAATATATACATATACATATATATACATACATATACATATATACACACACATATATATACACACATATATACAAATATACATATATATATATGTACATATATATAATAGTTGTGAGTGGGGAGGGCACTCTTCTATGAAGGTGCAAGTGCAATCATTGGCTATGGAGTTTTTGTGCAAGTGGTTGTAGGTTATTTTATGTTTTTTTGCATGGATAGATGGCTGCAAAAGAAGCAAAAAAGTATTGGGCGAGATAATTTTGTGCCCATTTTTTGCAAGCGGTGGGAAAATATAGAGCGCACAAAAAGAAAACTAGAAGAGGCATAGCCGAAGGGAGCGGGGAGAGGTGAGGGAAGACATGCATATTGAGAAAACCATTCCTTGAGTATCCATAAAATAGTCTATGTTATTTTCCAAAGGGTATTGTTGATTGTTGCAGAGCACAAAAAATTGCATAGTAACAAACCAAGGAAAAAAAATAACCGAAGCTAGCCATCAACAATAGTTAAAAAAATATGATGCCTTAACGAGAATTGGAAGACTTCTCAGTAGCACCCTTTTTGAGGAGGAAACAATATAGCTCAAGATACACAAAAACAACCAACAAAAACTACATAACATCAACAATTTTATTTCATTCCAAACATAGCCACAAAATGGAAGCCATAAATAGAAACCCACAAAGATTCACAGAAACAAACTGAAGTTAAAATATACTCATTTATCAACAGAACCAAGCTATCAAAAAATTGAAACAATATAGCCTTATCAATATCACTGTCTCAAAAATTAATAGTGACAAACCCATCCAAAAAATATACTCCTTTCTTAGCACAGCCTTATAAAAAATGCAAACAATATAGCCTTTTCAACAACACCTTATCGAAAATGAAACAATATAGCCTAAGAAAGAGAACAATAATCAACAATACCTAGTGTAACAAAGCATAAAGTGTACAACATTAACTATTCTATTATGTTTCAACCATAACCATAAAACGAAAGCCATAAATCAAGCAACATTGGTTTCAACAGCAACCCAGTTGGACAAACTTACAAAACTGCAACTACAAAACCCAACCAAAATAATAGCCACATAACGCAACCATAAACGAAACAATATTTATTTCAACAAAAAATATAGTATTTTCTCAATAGCACCCTATCGAAAACCGAAACAATATAGCCTTTTCAACAAAACCTTATAAAAAATGGCACAGTATAGCCAGAGCAAGACAACAACAATTGAAAAAAACTATATTACGCCAACAATTTTATGTTGTTGCCAACATAGCCACAAAACACAAGCCATAAATAGAAACCAAAAGGAAATTTACATATACATAAATACATGTATATATATACATATATATTCATGTTTATATATAAATATATATTAATATTAAAATATAGTCTTTCCTAAACGGAACCTTATCAAAAATTGAGAGAATCTAGCCTTTTCAATAGTACGCTATCAAAAATTGAAATAATATAGCCTCTTCAGTAGGACCCTATCAAAAATAAAACATAGCCTAAGCCAAAGAATAGTAATTAACAATCCATAATGGAAACAAACATAAATTATATAACATCAACCCATTGTTGATTGCACAAAGCACAAAAGAATAGACAGTAACAAACCAATGCAAAAATATAACCCAAGCTAGCATAGTATTTTCCCAAGAGCACCTTAACAAGAATTCAAACACTTCTCAATAGCACCTTGTCAAGAATGAAATAATATAGCCCAGAATACACAACAACAACAAACAAAAACTGCATAGGCTTAACAATTTTATTTTGTACCAAACATAACCACAAAATGAAACCCATAAAGAAAAACCCACAAAGATTCATAGTAACCAACCCAAGTAAAAATATACTCATTTCTCAACAAAATATTATCACAAATAGAAACAATATATTCTCAACAACACCCTCTCAAAAATTAACACTGAAAAAACCTTCAAAAAATACTTTTTCTGAACAAAACCTTATTGAAAATTGAAATAATATAGCCTTTTGAACAACAACTTATAAAAAATGATACAATATAGCCTAAGATAGAGAACAATAATCAACAATACCTAATGTAACCAAACATGGAGTGTACAACATTAACTATTTCATTATGTTCCACCCATAACCACAAAACAAAAGCCACAAATCAACCAACATTGGTTTCAACAGCAACCTGAACATAGAAACCCACAAAATCCATGCAAAATGATAGCCACATAATGCAACCACAAACGAAAAAATATTTATTTTAACAAGCAATATAGTCATTCCTCAATAAAAACCTATAAAAAATTGAAACAATATATCTTTTTGAACATAACCTTATTGAAAATGAGACAATATAGCCCAAGCTATACAATAACAATTGACAAAAACTACATAACATCAACAATTTTATTCCATTGCAAACATACCCACAAAATGCAAACATTAAAGACAAACCTGATGAAAATTGATAGTAATTTACATATACATATATATACATATACACATATATACATACACACATATATACATACATATACATATATATATATATACACACACACATATATATATGTACATATATATAATAGATGTGAGCAGGGAGGGCAAGCTTCTATGAAGGTGCAAGTGCAATGATTGGCTACAAAAAATTTGTGAAGGTGGTTGCAGGTTATTTTTTGGTTATTTTCATGGCTCGATGGCTACAAAAGAAGCACAAAAGTATTGGGTGAGATAATTTTGTGCCCCTTTTTTTGCATGTCGTGGGAAAGTAGAAAACACATAGAAAGCAAACTAGAAGAGGCATAGCCGAAGGGAGCAGGGAGAGGCGAGGGAAGAGGTGCATATTGAGAAAACTGTTCCTCGAGTATCTCTAAAACAGTCTATATTATTTTCCAAAGGGTATTGTTGCTTGTTTCAAAGCACAAAAAACTGCCAATAACAAACCAAGGCTAAAAAACAACCAAAGTTATCCATCAACAATCGACAAAAAATATAGTGCCTTAACGAGAATTGGAAGAATTCTCAACAATGCCCTTTTTGTGGAGGAAACAATATAGCCCAAGATACACAAAAACAACCAACAAAACTGCATAACATCAACAGTTTTATTCTGTTCCAAACATAGCCACAAAATGGAAGCCATAAACAAAAACCCACAAAGATTCACGAAAAAACAATCGAAGTTAAAATATACTCATTTATCAACAAAACCCTATCAAAATATTGAAACAATATATCCTTCTCAACAACACCTTCTTGAAAATTAATAGTGAAAAAACCATCCAAAAAATATACTCCTTTCTAAGCACAACCTTATAAAAAATGCGAACAATATAGCCTTTTCAACAACACCTTATTGGAAATGAAACAATATAGCCTAAGACAAAGAACAATAATAAAAAATACCCAGTGTAATGAAGCATAAAGTGTACAACATTAACTATTCTATTTTGTTCCAACCATAACCACAAAATAGAAGCCATAAATCAAGCAACATTGGTTTCAACAGCAACCACAAAACCCAACCAAAACAATAGCCACATAACACAACTAGAAACGAAACAATATTTCTTTCAACAAACAATATAGTCTTTTCTCAACAACACCTTATCGAAAATTGAAACAATATATCCTTTTGAACAAAACCTTATCAAAAATGGCACAATCTAGCCAGAGCTAGACAATAGCAATCGACAAAAACTACATAACACCAACAATTTTATTCCATTGCCAACATAGCCACAAAACGCAAGCCATAAATAGAAACCAATAGGAAATTTACATATACATAAATACATGTATATATATATACATATATATTCATGTTTATATATACATATATCTTAATATTAAAGTATACTCTTTCTTGAACTGAACCTTATCAAAATTTGAGAGAATCTAGCCTTTTCAACAACACACTATCAAAAATTGAAATAATATAGCCTCTTCAACATGACCCTATTGAAAATAAAAAACATAGCCTAAGCCAAAGAATAGCAATTAACAATCCATGATGGAAACAAACATAAACTATATAACATCAACCCATTGTTGATTGCACAAAGCACAAAAAAATGGATAGTAACAAACCAATGCAACAATATAACCCAAGCTAGCATAGTCTTTTCCCAAGAGCACCTTAACGAGAATTCAAACACTTCTCAACAACACCTTGTCAAGAATGAAACAATATAGCCTAGGGTACACAACAACCACCAACAAAAATTGCATAAGGTTTACAATTTTATTTTGTTCCAAACATAGCCACAAAACAAAACCCATAAAGAAAAACCCACAAAGATTCACAGTAACCAACCCAAGTAAAAATATAATCATATCTCAACAAAATCTTATTACATATAGAAATAATATAGCCTTCCCAACAACACCCTTTTGAAAATTGATAGTGACAAACCCATCAAGAGATATAGTCCTTTCTGAACAAAAACTTATCAAAAATTGAAACAATACAGCCTTTTCAATAGCACCTTATCAAAAATGATATAATATAGCCTAAGATAGAGAACAATAATCAAAAATACCTAATGTAACGAAACATGGAGTGTACAACATTAACTATTTCATTTTTTTCCACCCATAACCACAAAATGGAAGCCACAAATCAACCAACATTGGTTTCAATTGTGACCTAGACATAGAAACCCACAAAACCGTAGCCACAAAATCCATGCAAAATGATAGCCACATAACGCAACCACAAACAAAACAATATTTATTTTAACAAGCAATATAGTCTTTCCTCAATAGCACCCTATTGAAAATTGAAACAATATAGCCTTTTGAACAGAACCTTATCGAAAATGAGACAATATTGCTCGAGGTACACAATAACAATTGACAAAAACTGCATAACGTCAACAATTTTATTCCATTGAAAACATACCCACAAAACGCAAACATTAAAGAGAAACCTGACAAAAATTGACAGTAACAAACCCATACAAAAATACTCCTTTCTCAACAGAACCTCATCAAGAATTGAAACAATACAACCTTTTTAGCAACACCTTGTCGAAAATGAAACAATATAGCTTAAGCAAGAGAACTATAATAAAAAATGCCCAATGGAAGCTAACACAAAGTGTATAGGATTAACTATTTTATTCCATTGCAACCATAACCATAAAACAAAAGCCATAAATCAAACAATATTGGTTTCAAGACCGACCCAAATGGAGAAACCCACAAAACACAAAAGATGACAACTAGGAACCCATGCAAAACCATAGACACAAAATGCAAACCTTAAACCAAAAAATAGTCGTTTTCACAAACAATATAGTCTTTTCTCAACAACACCTTATCAAAATTAGAAGCAATCAATAGTACCTTATCGTAGATAAAACAATATTGCCTGCAAAAAATGGCGAGCCACAAATGAAACAATATGGAAAACGGTTTTTTCGATATGCACCTCTTCTCGCTTGCTTCAAACAAACCTCTTTGTGCTAGCTTTCTCTAGGATGCCTTGTTTCTCCAAGCCTGCAAACATAGCAAGAAAATGGAAACCCACAAAAAAATCGTAGTATCAAATCCATGCAAAACCATACACAAAATGCGAACCATAAATGAGAGAAGATTTCATTTTTAGAAACTATATTTTATTTTATTAATAATAGCTTATCAAAATTTGAAATAATTAGTAGTACCTTATCATAAATCAAACAATATAGCCTGGCACAAACCGTGAACCACAAATCAAACAATATTGCAAAGGGTTTCTTCGACATGCACCTCTTCTTGCTAGCCTTCCTTTACAAAAATGGGAAAAATATTATCACAGGAAACACATTTCTTTTTCTTTTGAAACCATCCACCCATGCAAAAAACACAAAATAACCTCCACCCACCTTCGTAAAAGCTGCACAAAGCTTAATCAAGCTTGCACCATCACAGAAGCTTGCCCTCATCACTCATAGCTCTCATAGTAGGTATAGCAACAAAATGACACTAAATAATTCCTTAATGAAAATTTCCCAGACATTTTTTTTGTTCCCCGAGGCATTAAACGGTAGCTATTATTGTGACCATCACCAATACATGCAAAGCATACAACAATTAATATTGATGTGAACTAGCCTTTAATTTCAGCCACCTTCTCTATCCATGCGGTGGGAAAAATGCCACCCTATTCCCAATGTAGCCAACAATTGCCTCGACCACCTTTTTCATGGCCATTAGAAGGCTAAAAAATTGGGAGGCTAACAAAAATTTTGACCAAAGTTACAATCCATCCACACCTTTTTCCTAACTGCCAGAAATCTAAAAAATGGGGAGGCTGACAAAAATTCTGACCAAAGTTCACACAAATAGCCTATCAGCTAACAAGGTTCTTTCACTCATTTTCACCCAATACTTTTGTGAGAGCATTCATGATAGAAAATGGAGTTCACAAGAGCATTCAAGTATTCACAAGGGGATTCAAGTATCTTCAAGGGCAGAATTCCTCATCAATTTTTGTAGCAATTCAAGATACATCATCATGTCAAGCATATCAAGCATCAAGCATGTTATTGAGCCATTTTTGTGATGTAGCATTGAAGATCTAAGATCGAGCATTGTTCTACTCCTATTGTCAACATCAAGATCTACATCCTTCATGGCTATTTCATAATTGAGTTGTAGATTTATAGACATAATTTACAAGACATCATTCAAGGTATTAGTGTCAATGATTCATGCCTTCATTTCATTCTCTCATCATTTGGTTAAATTACCTAAAAGGGGTTTGACCAAGGAAAACCCCTATTCCCTAACAATCAACACTTTTTCTCTATCTCTCTTTATTTCTGTGATTAGAGATCTAGCTTCTTTAAAGACATGAAGATCATTGAAGATTGGGTTACATTTTTTTGCATATGGCTTCCAGTGTTGTCATTAATGGCAACTGAAGTCATCTTCATGGTCCGCAGATTTGTATCTAGTTATATCAGCAGATAAATTGCAATAATGTGTGTTACTGGTAGAATATCTAAAGAATAAGGTATTCGGTCAGTCAGTCAATCTGTCTACTTCATCGGATCATCGTTTTGTGTTGTGGACCCCTAGAATTGCTTGGTGAATATGTATATTATCTTATTACTGAATTTTTTGGTGTTGCATTAAAGTGGCAGTACGAGCTTAAAGGTCTAGTAGGATGTTTAATGTCTATTTCTTCGTTGTAGCCGACTCAATGAATATGGTACATTGTGGATATGTAAAGTGGAATTATTTAAAATGTTTTTTTTATATTCAAACACTTAATTATGGGTCTTAGCTATAGTCTAGCCGATGGTGTTAGATCCACATTGTAAATCCAATTGTAATTTTGGGCTGACAGTTAATAATATATCGAATTTTTATTAAGGCCGACCTATAGCGATTCTATTTCTACTTGTGGATATATAAGATATTCAATATATAATTTGATGTGTGTGAGAAAGTAGTGTGGTGGTTTTTTGCGATCATTACAAAGATGGATTAAGCGATTATGCACAGTTTCACTTGTGCATTAATATTTTTGTAGTGTGAGTTGTGTAGAGTAGAGTAGAATTGTTGTATTTGTCTGAAGGATAGCAGATTGTCATCAAAGCTTAATTGTAACTATAATCAAGCATTATGATTCTATTTCATTAGTTTACTCTTTTAGATTTATTTTGAATCATTGTAGGGCAGTGAGCCCATCCATTTTGAGCAGTGAGCTCTAGGTAGTGAGCTTGAATGCAAGTGCATTCCCATTGTGTACTTCTTATCTTGGGTATACTCATATTATATTTTGGATTGGCCATCCACCATTTTTTTCCCCTAACAGGGTATGCACTTAAAAATTCTAGTGTTATGGTGTTCAGATTATTTTCTTTCTGTTGATGCACGTTTCTTTTATTGAATGGTTAAGTAAGTTAGATCATAGAACAATAAAGTTGATTATTTTCTCAACATTGATTTACCCCCCCTCTCAGTGTTGCTTCTTTCAAACAACAATCTTGTTGGAGTTGTCTCCCAATTTTCAAGGTCATAATCTTCACTAAAAGTTCATCTACAGCCCCCGAGATTCGAGTTTCAAATCAAAAAACCTAGAGGAATAGATTGAGCATATTGAGAAGAGAAGATTTAGACTTTGAATTTCCAAAAAATTCAAACTGAAATCATTCACCACAAGTGGCGAATGAGTCCCATTGTAGGTGTTTTTCTAAGATTTTTGCATATTTGGATACCTATTTGCTTCAAAACCTGCTCCTATGTAGAAATCAATAAATGGTACTAATTTTTTCAAAATGGAAAATGAGTCCTAGTAGGCCAAAATTTTAGGATCAGCAACATTTCCATTCTCCATTCAAATATCTACAAGTTTCCAAGTACAGACATTCTATTTTACAACATTCTATTTTCTTTTACACATTTGTCTAGGTCATTTTGTAGGTCATTGCATTAAACTAGGGTTTAGTGTTGCATCTTGCATTGCATTAGTCTTTCCAGGTTCTTACTTTGTGGTAAACCCATCATTAATCTCTAAACATAGCCTAGGAAATTCCCTTAGCATATCTCTTACCTTTATTCCACTTTTGGGTTGAGATCTCTAGGGCATCCTTGAATGTTAGTTGGAGAAAAGTGATGTTCTATGTCCAAAACCATAGAGCATCCATTTTTCAACTAATCATTTTGGTGAACCTGCATTTAGAATACCTTCTTTATTGATTTGGAGTCCATCATCATCCTATATCTAGCTTGTATTAACTTTACATTAGGGTTTGCATTAGTTAATTGGCATTCTAGGGTTTCAAAATTTTTCATTAGTGAAAGTGCATATAGGTTACATTTTTGCATCTCAAATAACTAGAAAACATCTAAAAATTTCATTTTCATTTTTGTTACAGATCATACAAACTAAAAAGCATAAAAATCGCTTAGAAATTTTTGAATTTTTTTTAAAAAATCCCCACTAGGACTCATTAACCACCTTGGGTGAGTCAGTCCCATTTTAGATTTTAAATTACCTTTAATAGCATTAAAAACCTCAGTTTTGTGCTTCCTAAACCTCCTAGTAACATATACTATAAGTTTGGAAATTTTCGGTAACATTTTTTTTATGCATCCAAGTCAAAAACATCAATTTAGGGTACTCATTGTTGAAATCATTTCAATTACAAGCATCATCAGATCTCAAAATGTTCACATTGTTTAAAATCTGCATCATATGGATAAAATTAATTTTCACTTTTGCATATACAATGTTTACATTGATAAAAATTTGCATAAGTTAGATGAAATAGCTTTTCATTTTTGGATATACATTGTTTGCATTCTTAAGGTTTTGCATACATGGAAAAAAGTGTTTTGCATCTTGGGATATACATTGTTTACATTCTTAAAGCATTTCATAAGATGGTTAGAAGTGGTTTTCATTTTTTTTCAATCAATGTTAGTACCTTACCTTTCTAGCCATGCTAAGAAAAATTTCATACCCCCTCCCTCTGAGAGTGTTTTAGTGAAAGAGAATACAACCTTGGAAATTCCTAATGATCATATTTTTTCTTCTCCTAGTATCTATCCTATTGGTGAAGATGATATTTTGATGTTAGAAGAACTAATCAATGAGAGTTTTGAGAATTCTAGTTGTTTCTCTCCTACCTCTCTTATTAGGAAAGACATTGATGAACAAGAAGAAATAACCATAGATAACCATAATCATAACATAACACAACAAGAAACCATTGAAACTTCAACTAGCCTACATTCATCTTTGAACATCTTCCCCTCTTGTGATAATATTTTAGAGGATGAAATTGAATGTGAAGAGTATATGTTGGTGTTGAATTATCAAACCTTTATGGTCTATAACAACCCTCTTTGTGATCATTCCCCTACCTATCCTATTTTGGAAGACATTAGGGAACAAAGGAATGAAATCATAAATGATCATGATAATCACATTGGTTCTTCTCCTAGTATCTCTCCTAGTTGTGAGGAAGATACTTTGATGTTAGAAAATAAAATCAATGAAAGTCATGGGAATCTTTCAGATTTCCTCTCTTCCTTTAGAGAAAAAATTATTGAACAAGAGAATGCAATTTGTGATGAACAAGACAATTCGACCATTGATCATTCCCCTACCTATCCTATTTTGGAAGACATTAGGGAACAAAGGAATGAAATCATAAATGATCATGATAATCACATTGGTTCTTCTCCTAGTATCTCTCCCAGTTGTGAGGAAGATACTTTTATGTTAGAAAATAAAATCGATGAAAGTCATGGGAATCTTGATTTCCTCTCTTCCTCTAGAGAAAAAATTATTGAATGAGAGAATTCCATTTGTGATGAAAAATACAATTCAACCATTGATCATTCCCCTACTTGCAATGAAATAATTTTAGAAGAACCAACCTTTGAATGTCATGAACATTTAGGTTGTAGTTTTCCTAAAAAAATTCCTCTTAGGGAGGCTATATCATTGTGTAAGAAAACTTGACCATTGACAAATGTAATGGAGCTTCCTTAGATGAAGATGATGAAGTGACACTACACTCCTCTTCACTAAGATATCATGCAAATATGCACAATATTGTTGAGGTTATGAAGAAACAAATTGGATCTCCTTTAATTAGTGAGATTCCTAATTCACCTCCCATTAGTGAATCACACAAAAAACTAAGAGATTTCTTGAAATCTAGAATGCAATTTAACAATGTTTTGCAACAACTGAGATATAGCACAATTTCTCAAACATGTAGGAAACTGTAACCTCTCCCACTTCATTACCAGTGTATCAACATATTTTTCCTAGTGCTCCTCCTTCACCTATTAAAAATATTGTTGAAAATATTAAGAAGACTCCCGCTAAAATATCCATATGGCAACTCATTCAACTATCACCTACATACAAGTTTTTATTTCAAGAAATATTGAAAATAAAGCAAGAGGAGATCCAATATCATATGAAATTAAATAATCTAACATCCTCCTTTTTTCCCATGCATGTCACATCATCAGAAATCAGATTCCCTAAACAAGAATTACCCTCACTTGAGATTCAAAACAAAAATGAAGCCTTGATGATAAAGGTGATCATTAATGAAACTATAGTTAGGCACACTCTCATAGATAATGGAGCAAAAATTAATGTTTGTAGCATTGACCTCCTAGAAAAAATTGGCACAGAAAAAAGGCTCATTCAACTTAATTATGTTCATATTTGTGGCTTTGACAATGTTATTAGGAAACCACTAGGGATGATCACATTACTTATTGAGGCCAGATCTATAGTGTTTCCTACCCCTATCCATATCATGCAAGGATCCATTTCATTCAATCATCTCCTAGGGAGATCATGGATTCATGCTATGAAAGGAGTCCCCTCTACTCTCCAATGTACAATGAAATTTGAATACAAAAACAATATATACATAGTTGATGTCGATGAATGAAGCTATGACTCATATGATCACAACACTTCCAACTCCCCTAATACTTTCATTCCAAGATCAAAAGTTGAAACTATACAAGTTGATGTCAACCCTAAACTCTTTATTGATAATTGGGGGTTGTTATATTGTATGCCTCCTTTCAATAAGGAATCCAAAATCTCACCCTCATGGTCCAAAGAGTCATATACACATGAATCATTTATAGATACAAGTTCTAGTAATTATTGGGGTTTCACACCTTCCTTTATGCAAGAGTGTGAAATCTCACAAACTAAACCAAAATGACCTTGTGTTTCATATGCTCAACTTGGTTCTATTTCAACAACATTATCCCATGATAGTGATGGGGATTATCTAACTCCCATCCCTCATGAAGGAATGATGCATAGTATTAAAAAGGATTTGTGTTCTCATGAAGAAACCAATCCTTCTCTAAAACATAAACCCCCTTCATTTGAATTGAAAGATGGTTATGATATTGGATACAATCTCCATCCTACACATGGATACAATGAACACATGAAGCAAAAAACCTTACCATACTCTTTCAAGAAAGATCTAGCTAGGTTACCTCCCTTATCTCCATTTTCGTCTAAAGACTTATCGTTTAGTGTGTGCATGACATCTTATGTAAAAAGGGGAACATATTCTACTATTGATCAAGAGAGTATCTTGTCGAGACTCCTCCAAGATTATTTGATATCCCTTCGTCCAAGAACATGAAATAAAATTTACTACAAGATTTCATTTTGTGCATATCAAATATTTCATAGTCATTCTACTAATGAATGCCAGAATTTAAGCAACAAAATTCAACATCTTAAGGAGTGTGGTGCTCTTCCTTGTGTTGAAGCATCTAATTAGTCTAATTGATACTTACTTTCATCCTATTCGGCTCATCCTTTTCCTACACTAAGTGGGGGAAAGGGGTTGGATAGCCTTTTCCTCTTATGTAACTTTTCATTGTCTCTTTTGGCTAGTTGACCAACTTTCATGTATATATAAGAGCAAGCTTGGGATGTGGACGGCATGCATTAAGTTGGCTTGCATGTGATGTACTGATTTTTTGGGGGCAACCCCTTCTCTTCTCATGACATACCTTATTGGAAAAATATGACTTGGAATAGGGATTTCAGAATAAGCTCTCATGTGTTCTACTTTAAAGAAATTTCTCATAGTAATGGCATTAGCAACTACTTTAAACTGGGGGCATACATCAACATTGATGTTTCACTATGTGATTTTGTTTCTTCTTGCAATGTGTCCTTTTCTTGGTGGTGCCATTAGGCTTGATATCCTCTGAGAGCATGATATTTCTTTGATTTACCCTCTCTTGGAGACATTAGGCACAATGTTCCCTATGAAGATCTACCTTGAATGAACTAAGCAAAATCACATTGAACATACCTTACACTATTTTTCATTTACAACATTCATTATATGGCCACCTTGTATAACACACTTTGTATGCCTATGGAGCCATCCTATTTGTCCATGAGCTCCAAGCATATGAAGTTTTGCTTGCCTAATGAAGCTAAAATATCTTTTTTGTGTGGTGCCTTATTAAAGTTACTAGGGGGTATAACTTTGGTATGGTCTAAGCAAGAAGGCCAACCAAAGGCACATGTGACTTTCCCCATAGCCACTTTCATGTGTGTGTGAGTGCATACAAGCCATGAGTGTATGTTTCTCAACTTTTTGGACTTCTCACCCAGTGGACAACCAGGAATTCTATCACCTTAGAGTGAGTATGTATTTTTTTGACTAACAGCCTAGATCTGATCCACATCGTGTTGGACAAACAATCGAAGCTTGATCCACCTCATCTTTTTTTACTTGTTTTTTTCTTCTTTCTTGACATTGCATGATCATGTATCTTGTTTTGCTACAAATCATACACCTTGTGTGTGTCCTTTTGTACTTATGTCAGTTTGACTTAGGATCTTGGATCCCAGGGGCTTGGTTACCTCCTTGCTCTTTGTTATCCTAGACCATCCACATTGGTACACTTGGACCCCTCTTGAATTTCTACTTTAGTGTGATTTTGAAGCAAGTTCCTCCTCTCACTAAAGTGGGGGCTAAATGTAGTGTAGAAAAATGGATCCCTTTACATTTTCACACTTGTTTGGGCCCTCCTTGTGGATTTTGGCTTAATGTTGCCTTGATCTAGTGTCAAGTAATGTGGATAACACATTCAAATTAGGACTTGGGACCTTGTGAACTAATGGATTTTAATAGTACCTTTCTAAAGTCTTGTAAAGTGTTGTAACACACTTTCATATTTTCCTAGGGTTTTATCAAATAATTAAACATAATAAACCTATTTTTAATCAAAATCAACAATAATCTTGCCTTATTTGGAGTGTTGTAAAGTGTTGTGACCCACTTTCACACTTCTCTAGGATTTTAATTAATAATTGGACTTTCTCATGTTTTAATTGGCCCTTTTTGCATCCCAAAACCTCATTTATTGCTTCTTTTTTAGGATAATCTTGACAGCAATCAATACCCAATCATAATTCAAGTGTTTTTGGCTTGTGTAACCCAAATTTAGTGATCAAGGACTCATTCGCAACCTTGGGCGAATGACTCCCGCCTAGATTTTTGCATCCCAAACTTGTTTTTACACCTTTCTAAGAACTTTTGATTTTTGCTCCCATACATTATGGTAGATGGGACTCATTCACCAGCTTGGGCGAATTAGTCACGTGTGGCCCAAAATTGAAATTAATTCATTTTTTTGTTTGGATTTTATTCTCCTTGATTTGATGTCAACTTGTAGTGTTCTAATTTTGGGAATTCTTAGTATAAATACAAGTTTCTTTCACTCATTTTCACCCAAGACTTTTGTGAGAGAATTCATAATAGCAAATTGAGTTCACAAGAGCATTCGAGCATTCACAAGGGCATTCAAGTGTCTTCAAGGAAAAAATTCTTCATCAATTTTTGTAGTGATTTAAGATCCATCATCATATCAAGCATGTTATTGAGCCATTGTTGTGATGTAGCATTGAAGATCCAAGATCAAGCATTGTTCTACTCCTATTGTCAAGATCAAGATCTACATCCTTCATAGCCATTTCATGAATGAGTGGTAGATTTATAGAAATCATTTACAAGACATCATTTAAGGTATTATTGTCCATGATTTATGTTCTTTGTTTCATGCCTTCATTTCATTGTCTCGTCATTTGGTTTAACTACCTAAAAGGGGTTTGACCAAGGCAAACCCATATTCCCTAATAATCAACACTATTGCTCTCTCTCTATTTGTGTGATTGAAAATATAAGTGCTTTAAAGACTTGAAGATCATTGAAGATTAGGTTACAAGCTTGTTGGAGTTATCTCCCCATTTTCAAGGTCATAATATTAACTAAAAGGTCATCTACAATCCAAAAATAAGAGTTTTGCATCTAGGAACCTAGAGAAATAGATTGAGCAAACTCAGAAGAGTAGATTCAGACTTTGAATTTCCAAAAAATACAAACTGGACTCATTCATCACAAGTGGAAAATGAGTCCCACTATAGGTTTTTTTTAGAGATTTTTGCAGATTTGGATACCCATTTACCTAAAATCCGCTCCTATGTAGAAATCTAGATCTGGGACTGATTCACCTAGAATGGCGAATGAGTCCTAAAAGTCTAAAATTTTAGGATTAGCAACATTTCTAGTCTCCATTCAAGTCTCTACAAGTTTCCAAGTTCACACATTCTATTTTGCAA
>VDFB02000363.1:160809191-160826464 GCA_007258455.2 Sequoia sempervirens | reverse complement strand
TTTTGGAATCTATAGACAAAATTTGATGAGACTCTAGTTTGCACCATCTTCAAATTCTTCACAGTTTAGCAGCTATAGGTGCCTGAATGTGAAGATTTAGTTAAAAATAATAATTTCAGTGTCCAGTTTAGCCAAAAATTGTAAACCACTATTATGGGATCACCCCTAACCAAGGATTAAAAGAAATAGCAAAAGGAGAAGGGTTAAGAAAGCTATTCTAATCCTAAGTTGAGAATGAATAGTAACAATGGTGGCTGCTAAAGTAGACAAACTTCCTAAACTGAGTTTTGCTTGACCAAGAGAAACCTACAGCTCCATAAAACTAGTGCAATCTCCTAAGGTCTGCTGATTTTCAAATTGCACATGCACATCATGAACTTGCAATCAAACTATGTTGCAGCAATGGAATAAAGAAGCCCAGGCTAACTTTGCACAGCAGCTTGTCATCAACAAGTGCTAAAAGTATGGGATGGAAGCTCATCAAATACTATAACAACAACACCATCATGACAGCCATTCAAGAAACTAATACTAAAACTAACATGCAAGTAGAACCATGCATGCAAGGTGAGCAAAATCAAAGTGAACATCCATAAACTCATACAATTTTGTCTTCTATTGCTGCAAAATGCTTTTTACAACAGCTCTCCAACCCTTACAAATGAGGGGCAAGCCTCTATTTATAGTTCTCCAAAGCCCAAATGAATGGCTAGGATCAATTTGTATTGAGTGGCTCAGATTCATTACAAGTTAGGGCTTCACCTACCCCCAATATCCAATAATTTAAAATAAATTCCTTGTCTTTTCTTTGTTTTGTCATCTAGTGTCAGTCACTATAGCAATTTTGTCATTTAGTTGATTGCCCTTTTCACTATAGCAAAAACTATCCGAAAGCTACCCTCCATTTGGTGGACTTGCAACATTTTTGATTGGATCAAACAAGTCAGTCAATGACCTACATCAATGGATTGGTGGCCCCTGATTCAGGCATAAAGCTCCTTAGAAATCATCGTCATCTAGAAAAAGGTAGGACAACTCCCTCAATGGGCCTCTTCGATAGACCTACGGAAGGCTTGACTCCTGCTAACACGAAGTGTCGTAAGTGCATTTATAAATGAATTAAGGAAAATGTCAGTCAAACCTATAAATTCCTTGTTAGATCCATCCATGCATCATCAAAAAATTATAATTTATTCATATTTGGGGCTCATTTGGACAATAAACATTAATGTTTGCTTCAAGGGTGTGAGCGCCAGAGGGCAAAAAGATGTTGGAAGAAATCCAGAAGGCAGACAGCAGATGGAAGCCAAAACAGTTGGGAAGAAGGCAGGCTCCCAGATGTTCAAAATAGCCAGAAAGGAGGTAGGCTCTCGGATGTTCAAAACAGCTGGGAAGGAGGCAAGCTCCTGGATGTTCAAAACAACCAGGAAGGAGGCAGGCTCCCAGATGTTCAAAACAACCGGGAAGGAGGCAGGCTCCCGGATGTTCAAAACAGCCAGGAAGAAGGGAGGCTCCCGGATATTCAAAAATAGCTGGGAAGGAGGCAGGCTCTCAGATGTTCAAAACAGCCAAGAAGAAGGGAGGCTCCCAGATGTTCAAAATAGCCAAAGAGGGACGAACTCCCAGAAACAGCCATGGAGGGCCTAGGTTCCGGAGGGCGGGAAGGAGATGGCTGCCAGATATTCCAAACGGCCAAAGGGCGATGGACTCTCAGAAATGGCCACAGAGGGGCCGAACTCTGGAGGCTAGAAGGGAGGTGGCCGCCAAATGTTCAAAATGGCCACAAAGAGGCAAAGCCTCAGAAATAGTCACAGAGGGGTCGGGCTCCGGAGGCTGAAAGGGAGGTGGTCGTTGGATGTTCAAAATGGCCACAGAGAGGTGGAGCCCCAAAAATGGCCATGGAGGGGCCGGGCTTCGGAGGCCAGAAGGGAGGTGGCTGCCAGATGTTCAAAACGGCCATGGAGAGGCAGAGCCCTGGAAACGGCTACAGAGGGGCCAGGCTCCGGAGGCCGGAAGGGAGGTGGCCGCCGGATGTTCAAAACGGCCACAGAGAGGTGGAGCCCCAGAGGGGCCGGGCTTCGAAGGCCAAAAGGGAGGTGGTCACTAGATATTCAAAATGGCCATGGAGAGGCAGAGCCCCAGAAATGGCCACAGAGGGGCAGGGCTCTGGAGGCTGGAAGGGAGGTGGCTGTCAGATGTTCAAAAATAGTAAAAGGGGGACGAAGCTCCAAAACCACTAATACTTAACCAAACTTTGATCAAACCTTAGCAGTTCATTTAAGCACATCAAACACATCCCAAATCCAAAAAAGGGTGACCCTAAAGTCAAAAATGTGGAAACGGGAGTGACAGGGGTCCACAGATGTTTCCAAATAGCCAAGGACGAAGGGAATTCCAAAGGGAAAGTTTTGAAACCATCAAAACTTAATGGAACATCAAAAAAACCTTGGCAGTTCATTTACATAGTTCAAACACATCCTAGATCCAAAAAATATTGCCCCCAAAGTCAAAAATGTGGAAACGGGAGCGACGGGGGTCCACAGATGTTTCTGAAACAGCCAAAGCAAGACAAAAGGCAAAAAGGGGATGGGGGACTTTATTTCTCCACAGATTTGAATAACCTAAGTAGGTGAACTTGGTAAGGGGAATTTGATTGTTTGAAGGCACATGACCAATTTGGGCTTGGATTATGGGGCACGTAAAACAAGACAGGAGCGAAGCAGCCTATTAAGAGCAAAAAAAAAGAGAGGGTCCCTTCCTATGGCATGCAGTAAAACATGCACGTAACACTACTATTAAACAACAAATCCAACGCGAACAAATCTCATTCATTAGGAAAATCGCTCTTAATTCCCAGGGATTATCTACCCAAAATTGAAATACCAACTTTATTTTAATTTAAGCCTATTTATCAAACTCTTTAATTAAATAGTTTTCAAACTTTATTTAATTAAAAATCCAAACGCATATTCCACTTCTCGATTTAAATAAATCAAAATATTTCAATCAAATTGATCAAACTCACCTAATCATCAAGCTAATCTAATCCTAATTAGCCTCCAACCTGCACCACCATCACATCTCTAGATAACCTTGACGGGTACAAATAAATCAATTTATTGATTTATTAAATCTAACATTTTCCATCAACATGGCATTATGGGGAATATTCCCCTCAAGTTGAATTCAAAATCAAGGGACATGCATCCAACAAAGCAATTAATGTCTCTTACATGTCCCTTGTACAAGTCAAACTCAACATTAACTCTCAAATTTGAATTTGAAATCTCCCTCTCTTGGGCACATTGGCCAAAACTTGCTCATACCTCAACCTATCACAGGTTGACAAGTGTCCTCATCTCATTATTCGGTGCCGGACTCCATCCCTCCATGTTTGGCATTCTTTATCACTTTGGCCATAAATAGAGGTCTCCCTCATTGTTCAAATCCTCCACAACTCCACGTCTTGCATTTCATCTCCACAACAATCTCCACAACTTGATCAACAAATCCTATGCAAAGTCACTCTCCTCATTCGAGAACTGATTTTTCCCATCTTACTCCATCATCATCATTGGCATTATATCATTTAGCTTATCTTAGCAAGGGTTGGGAAAGGGATATTTTCCACAATAATACCAATCCAATATGAGATGATTTACTTCATGTTTTATTGTATGCTTTCAACCATGCATTCAACTCTTTGTTATTTTGATTGCATCATGAAGCATGTTGATTTATTTCATAGGGATGTTGAAGGTTATATTTTGCTTGAATACACTAACCATGCTTGTGTATGTTAGTTTTTCAACCAAAATGCAGATTTTCACATCCACACTCGTAATATCTCACATTTAGTCAAGAGTATTTATTCACACAGATGCACTACTTCATGAAACTCACCTTATCAAAGGCTCACCAAACCTCAGACAGAAGTGTTACTTATTTCAAGGAGTGTGCTTTCACACTTAGAGTTGGGACAATGTAGTTTAAAGTATTTTGTGAATCATTCTTCATCTTCAATCTTAGGCCCAATTGAATACTGGCTCAATTGACTACAAGATAAACTAATAAAATAATCATTGCTTTATCTAAGGAAGAAAATGAGTTAAAACTGGTAATCAATCAGTAATACAATTTTGATTGAATCTCAGAAACTAATGGACCATAAGAATGTTACTTTGTAACATTAAACTCACTGTGTCCGCAAAATATCACTTCCTTACTGAATCCTATATCATTTCTTACAAATCAATGAACTCATTTTAGCATTTAATCAATTCATTGAACTGAAGCATAAAAATAATTCATCCATTCTTGTGCAAATGAGAAAAAGACAAATAAAAATGTCATTAATAAATTCATTCTTAACTTGAAAGAAAACACATAGGAGAGCAACATTTTGGAGCTATAATTCTTCTTCATTTTTGATATTTCTTTGTAAAACCATATTTAAGAATCGCATATAGTGTAACTTTTCATCTTAAACTTTCTTGTGACATATCTAGTAGAACACCTATTTACATTCTATTCTACCTTTTTAGCATAGTATTTACTAGGACCATGTCTAGACTGAAAATTCTGAACTCTCTTCTTTCAACCATGAAATCCCCTTTATATATGTAGGGGAGCAACAAGAATCCGGTTGAATTACAATTTCAATTTTGATTTGAGTTCATTTCAAAAACCTAATTCTAACTGACTCCTCAGAGAATTCCCATGTAGTTTCATAAGCAACCATTTGTGAATAGGGGAGGACAAAAAGCAAAAAAAAAACATGTGCAGGATATTAGTCGTCATTGTCACAACATTCGTTGCATGAAACAAAAAGATTCCATCCATATCTTCTCAAAGACCTTCCACATCAGCATATGAAAAAAAAAGACAAACCATGGACATATGAACACAAATACCTCCTATACAAATACCATGGTGTCATCGAAAACTAAAACTAGGAGGTGACCCTTTTTAGAGTCGTCGACATCCAAAAATTCTCGACCGCTCCTTGTCCTCGATGCAATTGGAGGGATTACCAGTATGTCATCATTAGAGCTCCCATATGACACTAGAGAATGAAGGTATTGGCCATAGTTCGAGTAAGTATCAACTTCAACATCCAAAGGAGAGTCTGAAAGCACGATAGGAAAGTTGTGTTTACCCAGGCAAGCCCTATGGCTCTTCTCCTTTTTCATGGCCTTCTCTACTGGTAGTGCCAATTCCTTGCCTTTGTACTTGACCACTTCATTGGGAAGGGTCCTATTTCTCAAGTGATAAATACTCTGCACAATTGATTTCTTATTATGGACTCTAGACCTCCTTTTACCTTTTAAAATCTCAGGAGAAGCCATGGCTTCCTACTCAACTCTGTCTTCACGGCACTCCAACACACTTAGCCGACTAGACCTCCTAATAGGTGGAATTGTTACACCAACTTTTCCCATTTTCTCTAAGACTAGAAAAGTGATAATTAGAAGGATTTTTGACTCAAGACCCACAAGAGAAGCACCCCAATCCCAATAATTTCAAACAACTCAAGCAACAAAATCCTAAATAGACCAGAGAACCTAATTTCATACCAATTCACTTAGGATAAAAACACTAAAACTCTGCTTAGGAAAACATACAACCCTTTCAATCTCCTTTACTGCACACACCTTACTTCAACTCTAGACTAAAAAGATAGTGTGAATAAACAATAATCAACCTGCATTAAATAGAAAATTCGAGCATGTAGAATTAATGATTCATAAATCCTTACGCGAGCGAATTGGTAACTTATCAGTTTGGCTCTGAATCTAGGTTGTTCATCTTAGAGCAATTAAAACTTCATCTAAGGTGGCCATGAGCATTGTTTCTCAACCATTATAAAATTACTCCTTGAAAACAATGAGGCTATCTCAAATGTTTCCACGCTCTTTCCTAATCTTGATTAATCATAGATGATCTGACAATTAGCATGTATAGCCAACCTAATTCATGCTTTTCATTAATATCGGCAGAGTACATAGGACCATTTTTTCTTAGAGAGAAACTTTCTTTATACGCTTCATTACTAATCCTCCCCAAAATTTTAGGGTTCAATTAACGATGAAGTAATTTACACAAAGATTTTCAGTCCATTGGATCATCTTGCTTTAAAACTTTATCAACGGTTATCCAATCCTTTCACTGCATTCCTTTTTACTTTATATGGAATCCCTAAGATCATGCCACGTTTCCCTTATAATTAATGGTCATCATTTGTTGCTGATGTACTTCATCTTTTCCTAGCTTCATCAATGATGTAAGCATTCCTGCTATGATCTATAGCCCCTGGTTCCAAAGTCTGACCTTTGGTCATATTCATCCTTTCGTCACACATCGCTAATTCAAACTTTACGCCCAAGATCCCATCTGCGAGGGGAGATTTTGTGGGAGCAACAGATTTAGACATGTACAACCTGGATAAAACAAATGGCACAAAATACATCGCTCATAGGATCATATCTCATTAGTGACAGAAAAATCCTTTAGAGGACACCCATCGCTTATTGCTAATTCAAAACTCAAGTTCTAAAAAAATTCACGATGAGCAATGAGCGGTATAACATAAGGCCTTCATTCATCACTAATTCTCCTCATATATTTTGCAAGCAATTAGCGATGAGAGGATTTACAACATTTAGAAGGTTCATTGCGAATAACTAATGTGAGAATTACATTCAAATCGTATTCTCGACCACACAATATCACGTCATATTGCTTATCACTAATTCAAATTTATCTTTTCAATGATGATCCATGATGAGTGATAAGAACACAAGACCAGGGCATCACTCATCGCTATTATAAATTTGAAGGCTCAAAAGCTATTAGCGATGAGCGATGTTAAAAGAAAACACCATTCCATCACTCGTCGCTAATTCAAGGTGTAAACCTAGGAATAAATCAGTCATGAGCGATACAACTATGAGGTCCATTGGGACTTAAGTTGGGATTAATAAGTATGTGCTCATTAGTTGTTCTAAAAGAGGGGACTTCTCTAGGATGACAATAGAATTGTAGGCTCAAGAATTCTGAGTCACGTAATACAAAGGATATAAAAGTCAAGGGATTTAGACCTAGACACGAGAAAGGCCTAGTCACATGATGACATTAATGATCATGAAATATTTTTTGTGACTGACAATAAGCCATACACAGTTAGTAACAAAATAGAACACCAAGAACAAAAATGAACAAAACCCTAAACCACATATAAGAACCCTACAACAAATGTAACAAATATTTTTAGGTAAAAATTCTTTGGGTTTTTAATATGGGCACTCTAGATTTTGAAAAATTTGAAAGTGCCATCAGTGGCTCTTTTTAGGGCCATCTGTTCCGTAGTAAATAGAGTGAGAATTCAGATCCCCTAGAGAAGCAGTCCAGGTGGCTACTCCATTTGGTAACATAGTCAAAAGGTCATCTCTTCCCCCAACTGCTTTGGCTTGACAAGTCAAACCATATCTGATGGCCCAAGGCCACCAAAACTATAGGACTTTTCTTACCTCTATCATAAAAAAGGTTCTCATCACATCTCATTGAATCCAATCTGAAAACATCATTGGAATATGCCTGATTAAATGTGTTGGCATCTCTAAATAACTTAGCATGTATAACATTATCAACATATTCATAACTAACATGCATCTGAGAATCAAGCATACCCTTAAAATATTGATCATCATGTGGGAATAATTGATAAATTTCATTACTCAAAATATTGTCAAGTTGAAAACAACTTTTCTTAATGTTTTTCCCATTACCACACTGCAAGAAAGTTCCATCCAGCTGAAAAATCTGGCACTCATAGTTTTCCACATAGTTGGGATTATCAAGCTCAATCTGATTAGTAGTTTTTATGTCAAAGGTGAAACAATTATAAGGACCAATCAAAATATTATGCACATCATGCAAACTATCTCCAAGTGTATGTAAAGAAATACACTCATACATTGGCACACCCTATAACTGTGCCTTAACATGTTGTTGCAAAGAATCATCAAGAATCTCTACCCTATCCTTATTCTTACTCACTCTGATATGTTCTAACCATATTATGCTAACATCTTCAACATTCATATCTTGATCAAAAGTGAGCAATTCTAGTTCCAAAAGATAATATGTATTTCCTTTTAAATCAGCCCCATTATCCATACAAAATAATTCATAACTAGGTTCATCTAAATTAGAAAATAGATATTTATCCAAATCTGCATTAGAATTTTCATAGTTTTGCTTGTCAAATACACAAACCTCATGGTTATTTGTTGTTCTTATCTAATCAACACAAGTTTCTGAATTTGTATCAGTCTATACAATCTCATGCTCATCATATAATACATCATTACAATCAAATGGCCCTGCCTACCTTGATTTATATTACCATCATGTTTGACCAACTAGTTCATAACTGGAAGAAATATCAGATACCCAATTTTCATATCTTTTATAATAAAGATTATCCTCACTATCAAAATCAATATGAATATTACACAGTAACTGAGGGTTACTCATATGTGTACATTTTTCATATTCAGTGGTTAACAAATTTAAAATTTGTTCACTATTTAACAGACCGCAGTTCTGATCCATTCTTTCAACCACCTCGTTCTCTAGACCTCCAGTAGAAGAACATGCTTTACCAAATTGTAAATTAGGACATACCAAGATATTACCATTATCAAAATCTAGAAACTTCATAGATTGGGTTTCATCATTGAATTGATCATTTATATCTTCTTGAAAGTAAAGAAAAACATTCTCACTATTATGAGCATCAGTAGTGAACATTGTAACATTCTTAACTTATTCCTTCTTAGACATGCAGTTGTTTGTATTTAAGACTAGGGATATTTGATCATTTGTATCCATACAATCATTGTTTTTATCAACATACTTATCCGCAATTGAAGACAACAAACCTTGCACATATTCATTCCTCATTTTTTCCATATTATCTAAACATGTGTAAGCCATCTGCATACTCAATATTCTAAAATCCTTAATCAATGCACTAGATCCCTCCTCAAAAGCCTCAAAGTACATATGAATGCAATTTGGTGTATTAGGTCTGAAACTTTCAGGGATTAGTTAAAGAGAAACATCAAACCTATGACTGAAAGAAATGCTTGACTCTTCATCTTGTTTCTTAAGCTATTTTAACTTTGTGACAAGATCAGAAAGTTTTTTTGCAAATTATTCTTTATAAGTATCCACTAGTTTATCCCAGAAGGAAAAGGACTTCTCAAGAAAAATTCAGTACCAGTCCCTATCTCTAGCTTCAAGATATTTAACAAAAAATCTCATCCACATATCCTAATCTCCAAATGAATGTTTCACCATGAAGCTATAGAAACTTTAGACATGTGCATCTCCTTCACACACATTGTATCCATTAAATCCAGGCATTTTATTATAGAAGTTCGAGATGGCATAATTTTAACCTTATAATCAATCCATGAAAAATCTAATTGATCATATAATGAATCAAATGAATTGAATATAGGTGCAGCAATTTTTCTAACAAAACTAGTATGATTATCTCTTAACTAGGCTTATATCCAACAAGTTCCTTTTAGCCAACTCTTTAACTCCTATTTTGAACATAGTTTTCCATTCTAGCCTTATCCTAGGCCTATTCATACTTGGGTTCATGCACTTTGGGGTTTCAACTATTTGAGGATTATCATAATTTTGAAGCTTCTTGACTATATGCATCCAAGTTTCTAATGGCATGGTTATTTCTCTTTGGAAATCCATAGATGTATGTAAATCTGGTTTTAACTAATGGTGCACAATCACAACTATGAAAATATGAGGGATCACTAGGATGATTGATAATACGATGGTAACTTAGGATTGAAACATATGATAACGTAAATTGATAAAAAATTCTAAGATATTCAACTTTATCTTTAACCATTCATAGTAGAAAGTTTGTGAATATTTTGAAAAACATTTTAAGTGGAACAACAATTATATTTCAATATGACAGGTACATGAAAATGAAAATATGCAAAGAACCATGTACCTTCACACCTTTAGTTGTTGTAGCTTTGAATAGAGCACTTTCATATTAGAATAAAAAACAACAACCCTTCATGTGCATAAATTATAGAGCAGAGTCGCCACCTCTTCAATAAGAGGAAAACCTTTTAAAACAAGGATGTCTTTCTCTAAGTTCTTCTAGCAAAGTCATCTTAGGGCTAGACTTCAAACCAATCTACAGATCTAGAACTTTTTCAACATTTGAACCAGATGTTCATTTTGTTTTGACTCTTTTCAAGTGGTCTTCGACACATTTGCATCAAAGATATAAAGGTGGTCCCCAACGGAGTCGCCATTCTGTTGATTCCCAAATCAACAGATGCAATGAGTCCTAAAGAGTAGCCATTCTCTCATATTTAGACTCAATGAGTCGATATGGCCAAAGAATGGGTTGATATATAGTGTAACTTTTCATCGTAAACTTGCTTGTGACATATCTACTAGAATACCTATTTACATTCTATTATGCCTTTTGAGCATAGTATTTACTATGACTATGTAATAAACAAGCAGTCATCATTCATTTCACCAAACTCATCCATGAACAATTTCTCAAGCTCTTTCCATGAAAATATGGAATGCATTGGTAGAATAGAAAACCAATATTCAACAGTATCTTCTAAAGTTCTTACAAAAAGCTTCATGGTAGCATCTTCCTCTACTATTTGACAATCTTCCACTAGATCAAGAAAACCTTGTACATGTTGTGATGATGATTCTTCAAAACCTCTTGTAAACTTAGGAAAACATTCATTAATTCTTCTTGTGACAGAATGTGGGTAGCCATGAATTTTACTAAAATCCAAAGGGTCATATCTTTCACTAGTGAACACTTTCCTTTGAGGACATGTTTGTGTTCTAGGCATGATATTACAACTTGTAGAGGGAGAACTAGGACATCAATACATATTTGCAGCCCTAGTGACTATGATTCTTCTCATGAGGAAGAGGTAGAATTAATCTCTTCAAATGGAAAGTGCTCCAACAAGGAAAATGATGACAATACTTCTGAAGTCTCGCAAGAACAAGATAATGGCTATGAGCTGAATATCTTGTTTGAAGAAGACATGTGTAATCAGAAATGTAATGGTACAATTGGTCATGCCATTTCTACAAGTGAGTGTAGCATTGATGAAAGCTTTCATGATGATGATACATAAGAGCATGTTGATTTGAGGAGTACTTTTGAGAATGTCAGCATATCAAATGAAAGTGACAGAGTATATGGAATGATTTTCAGTTAGAGTAATCATGTGTAAGCAGTTGCAATGAATAAATCATTGATGATTTTTTAATTTTGATAGTGAAGAGGGTAGCCTTGTTGATTGTAGCAGCAGTATCAATAAAGTAGGAGATATGTATGCAAGCAATTCATTGAATGGATCAAGTCAAGTAGTTAGTTATGAGGAGTTGTTTTTGTAGTTAATCACAGAGAACATTTTGATGAGAATACAGAGCATTTTAGAGTCAAGTTTTAGGGTTTGAGTCTATCAATACTTATGTAATTTTAATTTCAATATTGGTAAAATAATGTTGAATGTTTCAAGTTTGATATTATTTTACTCTCCTGTGTACTAATTTTACAAATTATGAATAATACAATCAAGGTTGTCTTATTTGTCTCTATCAATTTTAGATGGATGTGTTACTCTATTCTTGTTTATTAATTCAAAGAATTAATGTAGGTATTTGAATATGGTCATAAGTTTGTATTGAATTGAGTGATAGGATGCTAGTAAGAAGTAAAGGTAAAACACAATGCTGAAATGTTGTAAGGAAACATTTCAAAGCTTCATATACTATCAGATGTAAAAATTGTTATCATATTGTGTAAGTGTGTGAGTTTACTTTGTTCCAAGGATGAGGCACTGATCTAAGTGTGTTATTCATGTTACATTTGGTGGTTAATGCAACAACTAATCATAATTTAAATCAAATTTACTTATTAGTCTTGTTGTGGGTGTGTGTGTGGAACTCAAAGAATCATATATCTCATGTTTAATGTGTATACTACAATGAAGGTCAGCCATACCTTAAGGGTATTGTGTATGTTAAGCATATAAAGGAGATTCATCTATTCACTATGTGTTTGATACAAGTATCTGAAAGCACACTATTGGGATCACCCTCCTAGGTTTAATAGAGCCTGAAGTGTAGGGGAGAAAGGGGTATTTTATTCACTCTCTCGTTCATTGGAAATATCAATCCGTTGAGTTTGACTATGAGAGAGTGGCTACTCTTTAGTACTCATTGCATCTGTTGATTTGGGAACCAACAAGGGGAAAGTGGCCTATGTCTTAAATATTGGTCTCCAAGAACTTCAATTCGATGGATTTTGACTCCACCAAGTTCTTTATTTGGATAAGATTTTTCAACTTGGATTTAAATTATTATCACCAATTATTTTAGGCAATACTTTGCTACTGATCTAGTCACTAAATTTAGAAAGTGTTTTTTCACTTGATTCTTTGTGCTTTAGAGAAAAAAAAAGGGATCTCTTCTAGGATTGTCTTATCTTTCAAACAGGGCAATTTGGTGCAAAAAATTGATCTTGAAGACTCTTCACTAATTTTCCTTTGTTTTTGCAAAGTGGACAATTGCATTGCTTGTTTCCCTAGTAAAAGAAAAACCTTTTGATTTGGAGAAAAAAGAAATAAACTCCTATTGTTGTTGAAGATTAATTTACCACCATTGATGAAACATAAAAAGAAGAAATTTGAGAAGAAGCTCCTATTCAAAGCTTGGTAATAGATAAATTTCTCAAGGGTTTGGGATTGAATGATGGATTTTCTTGTGATCCTATGTATTATTTCAAAAAATGAATGACTAAGAAAAATTTGCTAATTTTTTTTTTCTTCTAACCACATTAAATTTGGGTTGGTCATTTGTAAAGGTTAGTTGCTTTTCTCTTTATCGTTCCATACTTGTTCCTCTTGATTATCTTTTTTTGTCTTGTAGTCCTCAATGCTTATCTTTCCAATCATACAAAGATTTGAATCCATTCAAAATCCCTTTTTTTTACCTTTATCAAAACCAGATGACTTTATTAATGTAAACATTATCATTCTAACCAAATTTTTTCCTAAATTATGATTATTCCAATGGTAAATCTACTAATGTTTTTAGCAAGCCTAACTAGTGTCTTCGACCAATGCTTTCTTTAAAATGCACCAAACCTGCTAACTATTCCATAAAAAACAACAGTCGATTATACAAGACATTAAAAGATGGAAGAAGGTTCTAATCACAGAGGGTTTTATTCAATTATTTAGAAAGAAATTTGTCATATAGACTTCACATTTCTTAAAGGTCAAATCCATGCAAACTCTATGGATTTCTTCCTCTCTAGCTTGTTAGTGAGATAGTGATGATTATGGTTTGCATGCTTATAGTTCTTGTATATCCTTGGATGATCTTCATCTATTAATTGAATCAATGTACCTAACTCCACAGCATAGATTGGAGCATGAAATGTAATGATCAATAATCTTCATTTCTTTCTGTTTATTATTGCTCTATGCTCAACACTCTTGTATTCTCTATTTGTCAAAACCTGCCAACATTCAAATAGTCAATTTGGTTTCCATATATTCATTACGCTTCAAATTCCTTGTCTAATTGAAACTTGTTTGGGCATACCTCTAGAGTTTCCACTACGTCAATAACTAAAGCATATGGGATTAGCTCTACAGAAGTCCACTAGTTCTTGTTAAGAATCTACAAGCCTATAGAAAGAGTACTTCCATTGGAGTGTGCACTTCAACCTAGAATCAGATCAAGCCTATGGTATGGAGGATACAATTCCATCCTTATGGATTGCACATTTTCACCAAATATCTCCTAAAATATATTAGACTTTAGGCCTGGAGATTTTGAGCTATGGCACTCAACTATAAAAAATAGAGAACAATGAATAGAGAGTAGCATAGAAGATAAAAAAATAAAAAACTTTCATGTTTATTCATCAACAGATTACATATTTATAGTTACAAAACTTTTCAGCTACATTTTATAATAATGCTAACTAATATGATAGTTAATTAAAGATTGTTAACAGTGAACTTTGACAACAAACTAGATTTAGTGACAATGAACTAGGAGTTATTGGCTACTAACTGATGATTATTAAACAAAACTTAAACTAATTCCTATTATGTTGGAGCATTAATTCCAATACCCCCTCTTAATGAGCTATGACACCAAACTAATTGACTAAAAAATAATAAGAAATAAATTTTGAAAATAATTCTTGGACGAATAAGAATTTTTTAGGCTATTTCCCAATTCTTGGTATAGCCATCTAGCTTACCATCCAAGTTCCCAACATCATTGGACACCATTTGCACATGAAGTGTCTCATCACCGTCATAAAGATATGATGTTGAACTTCCACATATTGGATCTCCCATGAACTATTGGACATGAATTCTCAAATGTATGTCTCATAACCCCAATGAGGTATAGTTTCTTTGATCCACAAGCGTCTCAGACTATTGAACATCTATCTATCCTCTATTGCATCCTTCCCTATCTTTGAAGTGTTGATCTCTTCAAAATAGAAAAACTGTTTGATCTTCAATGAAGTCATCATCATTATCAACAACAACAAGACCTCCCATTAGCTTTTATACCATATTAAAAATAGAGAACAAAGAATATAGAGCATAATAGAAGATAACAAAATAAAAAACTTCCATGTTTATACCTCAACAAATTACATATTTATGACTACAAAAGACTTCAACTGCATCCTATAATAATGCTAACTAATATGACAACTAACTATAGATCTGCTAACTAATATGAAAGCTAACTATAGATTGTTGATAGTGAACTTCAGCGACAAACTAGATCTAGTGACAATGAACTTGGAGTTATTGACAACTAACTCATGATTATTAAACGGGACTGAAACTAACTTCTATTATGTTGGAGCATTAATTCCAACATCAACAATTTCCAATAGAATATAGATTCCTCCATTGAATAAGCTTCCACTGTATCACTACATAACCCATGCACCTATCAATATCTCATATGATGTCATCAATTGCTTTGCCTTCTCTGAACTCCAAGAGTTGGGTTCAAATCATCATGCTTTTTATAGAATATAAGGAAAATTAAATTAAAAGTACAATAGAAAAACTCTAGTTGATGAAAAGGAAATTAAATCTGCAAAGATTACCTGAACAGTAGTGGCTTTGTGGGCCAAAGGTTTTCCTTGCCATCAGATTTGGGCATGGTTCCCAAGGCCGTCATGTCACACCAGTCTAACTTCTAATTATCTAAGAAAATGAAAGCATAACTGTATCCTTGGATTGTGCCAGCAATCATTGCGTCTTTATCTTTTTCTTGAAATGGCAATTTGCAGAATTCCCTCGCCACCTACTTTATTAGCTCCATTAGCTCCCAGAGACAAAACGGTTATAATCATAGTCAACTTTTAGCATCTCAAAAAAGATACTGCCATATAGAGATCACTTTGACAACAAGGCCAATTAGATTGAACATCTGAGTTCACAATGTATATGAATATAAAAAGGTATGTTAAACCAAGAAAGACACTGCCATATAGAGATCAATTCGACAATGAGGCCAATTAGATTGAACATCTGAATTCATAATGTATATGAATATAAAAAAGTATGTTAACCCAAGAATGTACAATTTATATAGATATCCCATGCTTTTTAAAGTATTAAGCGAGTTAACTCAGAACCTCATAAAATAATAATGGAGAAGTCAGGCATCCTAATTCTTGTAAAAGTGTTGTATATTTAAACCTACAAACCTGAAAGAAACACCATTCTTTAGAAGCCTGGGAAAGCCTGTCCATTTCATCATGTCTAGTAGAATGGTGTGATTGACATTATATTGTCCATGTCAATGAGAGGGTCATGAAGGCTAGGGGGAGCACTTACTGTTGTACATCCAATCCTCTCTAGTAGAGTCAGCAACTGTGAGTACATACAGCTGGTCTATGAACTCTTACACATCATCCCAGCAGCAGAAGGTGAACGCCCATTTTGCTATTGAACTAGCCATGGCAAGAACTACCTAATACTATTTCTCCCTAATTACTATGTTGTGTTGGAAGAAAATTTCTAATTTCTTCCTATGCTCTTTCCGCAGTCTGCAATTCCTATGATTTATTTTAAATTCTGCCAAATTAGACCTGATGTGTATGTTTCATCCATAATCTGTTGTATTGATTCCTCCATAATTTTCTGTTATGGTTGAAGTTGCTATTGTCTGTCATTGTTGACAGTTTGTTTGCATCTATTTAAGCAGTTGTTGTAGCCATTTGAACATGAATCAAGATTATGAATAAAGTTTGTTTTTCTACTGTAGCATTCTGGTTTTGCTTTTTTTTTTTTGTCTTTGCTCTTTCTATCAGATTGGTATCAGAGCTAAATGATCAAAGATGAAGATTTCATAAGGTTGAAAGTTGCTAAGGAAGATAAGGAAAATGTGTGATCATTGCTATAGTTGTTGTGTGTGTTGAAGTTGCTAAGTATTGGAGTCATTTATATGGTTTTTTTTTATTTTCATGAAACTCTTTTATGGATTTGATATAAAGAAGTGAATTGAAAGGTCTTTTTGTTGAAAAATAAGATAAGTGCAGATCAGGAAGGGGAGATAACATCATGGAATCCAATAGTAATTTAACTCAGCCCCAAATTCCAATATTTACAGGTAAAAATTATGATACATGGGCAATAAAATTGAGGACATTGTTTTGTTCACAAGTTTTGTGGGAGTTTTTTCAAAATGGGTTTGTAGAACCTCAAGATTTGTCTACTTTGTCACAAACACAAAAAGATGATCTTAAGGAAAAGAAAAAGAAAGATTCTAAGGCTTTGTTTCTTATTCAACAAGCAATGGATGAACCTTTGTTTTCTAGAATTTCTAATGCAACTACTTCTAAGAAAGCTTGGGAAATCTTAGAAAATTCATACCAAGGGACAACTAAAGTAAAAGTTGCAAAATTACAGATTTTAAGGAGGAATTTCGAAAATCTTCAAATGAGCTCATTAGAATCTGTAGATCAATTTTTCAGTAATGTAATGAATATTGTAAATCAAATGAAGATACATGGTGAAAGTATATCTAATCAAAAGGTGATAGAAAAGGTTCTTAGAAGTCTTCCTAACAATTTTGATGCAATAGTTGTTGCAATTGAAGAATCAAAAGATTTATCT
>VDFB02000363.1:160624744-160809091 GCA_007258455.2 Sequoia sempervirens | reverse complement strand
ATGAAACAAAATTAAAGCCCTAGATACTTGTGTTACCAACCTAAATTCAAAAGAATTAGAATTTTATCCTTTGTAGAAAAAAAGTTATGCGAGTCGAAGTACACACCACTTTTTAAAAATGTTGTTTACTATTAAAAACTACTTATCAAGGGAGACACAAAAAAATTACAATTTAATTTCAAATTTAAAAAAAAAAAATTTAAAATCTACAGACAAAATTTCACAAATCATTAGTTTACATCATTTTCAAATTCCTAATAGTTTACCTAATATAAGTGTCAGAAAGTGAAGTTTTCTCTGAAAATGTTGATTTCAATGTCAAGTTTGACCAAAAAGTGTAACCCATTATTGTGGGATTACCCTAGGCCTGATTCTAACCCCACCTTCATTAGGCCCAATAGAGACAGACCCAACCTTCTCCCGCTTTCCATCCTTCCTGAATCCTCTTCCTTCCTTCCAACTAAAAGTGTTCCTAGGCCAAAATAGGCTTTCAGGGGCCTTCCCAATAGATCTATCAAGGGACTGGCCAAAGTATTAATTTCTGTCTAATAGTTTTCAACCCAAATTTTCAAGGTGATAAGTTGTCCATTTATCCCAAGATCCCCTCCGATCTCGGTACATATGGCCTAATTGTTATAGAGTTAATTAAATGCCGACTACTAAGGAACAATGGTAAGAGCTTAATTTATTCCTGGACTATAATGCTTCCCGTTGAACTCCCAGGAGCACTGGGTAGCCATGTCGGGGCACCCACTTCTTCAAGCAAAGTTGCCAACCCGTGGTGAGTAGAGGCGATTTACTGACGGGGCTGATTTTTATCCAACCTATTATTTGTTTCTGATGTGGTGACAGCTAGAAGTTGCTAATGAACATTTTCCCTTACATGTTCAAGAGCTTGTCCATCATAGAGTTCCTACCACTGCTGCACCAGGTGTTGGAATACAATGTCTTATTGTGGGGGTGTCAGTGGCTCTAGTGGTGTAGTCTGCTCCAATACAAGGGCCCTCTAAATTTGGTCTATAATCCAGAGTCTCGAATGAGTAATCTCTATGGCAGTGTCGAGCTACCTAAGAGTCTCATTGAATTTGTTAGAGGGTACTTGATCCAACTAATTATTCGCCCTTGCTAGTTCCAATTCATTCAACATTTCTACAAGATTGTTCTAGATGTGTTGAATTTCAATAACATTCATAAGGAGATATTGTTGCTGATTTTTGGGGAGAAGATTAGTTGAGGGTGTGTGCTCAACCATTGGTTCCCCCCCAACAATCACAACAACAGTCTTTGTAGTTGAAGAGCCGCTGGTAGCTCTAGAGCCAAAGATGATTTCTAGCAAGGTGAAAATAAGTTTCCCTAGCAAAGATATCACCTGTGTGAACAACTGATCGATCACAGTTTGGCGAAGTCAGAAGAATATCAATGAGGAGCCCTCATCGACCTTTTTAGTCGACGAATTATTCATGGGGCTTGAATCCCCCCCACTAGATTCTAGATTGGATCTTTGTCTACCCTAGCTAGATTCCGAATTGAATTTGGACCTCACCACACCTTCTATATCTCCATTCAATCTCGACTTACTGAAAAGATATCCAATTAGAACTCCAAAAACCAAGTCCAAACATATCTGAAAGAAAACCTTGAGATCTCCTTTCTGCAACCAAATCATCAACAAATTTGTACTATTCTTGAGGATCAATTGCTTCTTCTTTCTATCATGTATTGATGAGGGAAACATGGTTTTATGATGAGAATCTCTCTCTCCTCTTCTAAAGACTAGATGGTTTACTAAAACGAGCCATCTTTAGTTCGATCTATACGTAATAGGGGTTCTTTTCAGTTTCCATCCTGACCCCAATTTTGGGAAACTTAAAATTTTCCTAAATTGATGCCATTTCATTGGAAATTCACTAAATTCCATTGACACAATAGAGAAAGAGCCTTTCGCTTGGTGGGAGTGAAATTTCCACTTTGGAAAATTTTCCAAAATGGTGGTGTGGGGGACAAAATTTGGGGGAGAACATAAACTCACCAAATGACATTGTTAACATTTCACCACTTTTCAATGAAATGGAGGAATTAAATCATTAGTTGAATTGGTGGGGTTCATGTGAATGGCCTTTTGCTTGGTGGGAGGCCCTTTTCTGCTTTGGGGTTGGAGGGAAAAATGGTGGTGGGGGGAACAGAATGAGATGGGGGGGCTGACTCAATAAATGACATCGATAAACACATTTCACCACTTTGAAATGAAGAAATCATCCCATTTCCCTTTCTTTAGTGGGATGGCCTTTCTTTGTCACCATATGATGTATCTAATTGGTGAGAACCATTGTCGGCCTAACTAAAGATATCACTGATTCGTCCAATCTGATGAACTTATGGGGGAACAACTCCTCGCTTGCGGGGGTCGAGCTAGACACAAGAGCCAAACATGAAGGGATCCCAAATAGCCTAGAGCAAAAACTCCCCCCTCTTGGGTCAGCAAGTGCCGATAGGACAATGTGGTCACTAGAGGTGAAGGTGTCCCGACTTTAATCGCGAGTGTTCTCTACGGTTTTTTGAGGTAGAGGTAATACCATCTGAGGGAACATAGGTGGCCAAAAGGAATACAAATGTTAGTGATAAATCTAGTCGATGCCATCTAGAGTGAACCAAACAACTCTTTTCGGCCCAAACAAAATTAACCCCTATAAAACAGGCTAGGGTTTTGTTGTCAAACTAATCGAGCCTAGGCCAATGGGTTGGCATGAGAGTTCCCAGTTTGTTTGTAAGCATTGGTCGGCCTAGCTCTGGTGTCATCTAGACCAGGATGAAAAGTATCTCAATAAGTCAACCATAGTTAATTCAATGAATACATCTGTTCTCAAGATGGTGGCTAATCTAAATCATGAACTTGATATGATAGATAATTAGACACAACTCTTGTAAGAAGGTGAGTGAGAGAGTCTACATCAAAACACTCAGAACTAGAGCCCCAAGGGCAAGAAACTACAATGAGATGGTATATCAAGGGAATAGGGTGTGGCCGCTTACCATAAGGAATAAGATAGCAGTCCCTGTGGGCCTATCAAAGGGGGATGTAGGGAAAAACCCACACCATTGAACATGTGTGAAGTGTCTTTTCTCACGATAGAGAAGTAAACCAAACCTACTCATCCAGTTCCACTTACTGAATGAAGGATAATGCTTATATGTGTGGTTAAGACATGACAAGGACCACTATGTGATCTACCTGCTGGTTTATTATAGATAGATAGAATAGAAGGCTTAGTTTGTGAGATCTCACACTTGTTGTCCCTTCCTTTATTCACTAGTTGTTCTTATTAAACTCATACTAAGGATTTATGGGTTTGTAGCCCAAAACCACAGATAAGGTGGGATGGTAGGTGGTGAGGGGAGTGGGAAATATGCTCTCATGGTTCTAGTGTAGCATGGGTGAGGTGATCCCATAGGCGGTAAGAGTGTAGAGAATACTTTCAATCAATGTGTCAATGAATAGTACAATAGGAATAGTTGGTCATGCATGGGCTCATTGCAAACCATCAACAACACGGAGGATTGATTTTCATTCCACCATGAATAAAAGGTGGGCCCACCAAGTGGACTTGGCACCCACTCTCTCAGGGATTTGGAAACGAGAGATAAAATCTGTTGAATCACAAACTGTTGTTGAGTACGTACAAAGTAGCTTTGCTTCTAAAGAACAATTGATAGAGTTATTCCCGTCAGGTCATGGAGCAGTGGAAGGAGGATAATCAAGGTAGGTAGGCGACTCTTTCTAGGGATAGGACAGGAGCACTATAGACTATAGGTTCCCCTCCAAGGCCCAATACACCCAATAGGGTGTATTGGATTAGCCGAGGCAATTCTCCTCCACCCACCTTATCAATGTTAGCCTACCATCAGTCGTAGGATAGGAGTTCTAAGTGGTCTGATATGTGTGTTTAGATAGTTATAGTTAGTGGGGGTAAAGTGAGCATTCCTTCAACTAGATCTCCTGCTTGAAGTCTATCCACTACTAATCCCCACTCGATTGTCCTCCTCCCCATCACTGTAATGGCACCCTTTCCTAACTAGGCTCGACACCCTAACATCTATTACCTAATTTCCAACTTCCTTTCCTCTTCCTCAATCCCACTAACTGCCCTGCCCATTGAGGATACCAACCTTCCATGGGCCATTCCACCCCCATCCATCAACTACCATCCCACTAACTCCATCCATTAACTCTACTGACTTCTCTCTTGTGAGCTTTGCTAACTCTATTTCAAGACTCTATTTGTCAGGGAACCTACTGGAGTTTAAGAGACATGGCTTTCCATAAAATCAACCTCATTATTACCTTCCCTATAGGTGTGGATTACCTTGTATTGAAGGAAATTACCTAATAATTTTTTGCAATTTCCCATCATGTGGACCCTTATCATCCATGGTATTGCAGAAGTGCCTTTCAATATGTTAATGATGAACATGGAATCTCCTTCAATAATGAGTTTATCAAATAATTTTTCTTTTAATTTCTTGAAACCCCACCAAGCTATTGCAGCTTCAACAATATTACTGGAATTGATCCCCAGGATTTTGAAAAATCCTTCAATAAGGATACCATTGTGGTTTATGATCACTCCTCCCATAGTAGCCAGGCTAGGATTTCCTTTAGAGAATCTATCAAAGTTAATATTTTTCCGACCTTCCTCAAGAGGGATTCATTTGATTTTTCTCCTACACAGTAATTTAGCCCAATTTATTTGGGTTATATCTTGCTTGATTCTCCATAAATTTTTAATTTTGATTTCAACATAGGAAGGTAATAGTTTGGAGAACTCATAATTAGTTGTATTTATATTTTCCTACAAATGTTATTTCATAGATGAAAATATTGTAATTTTGATATGTGAATGATAATTATAATGAGATACAACTCATATGGACTACTTAGGACTCAAAACTAAGACCTTATATTTGTTGTTGGAATGCTCTACTAATTGAGCTACTAGACTCTCTTTGGCCAACCCATTGTTAGGCTAGGTTTGGATCTTTTCCAACACCACCATAAGTTGTCATCCAACACTATTTTTCTCATAACATGTGGTTCTTGAATTATTGAAACTTCAATACCATCTCCTTTAATTATAATTCAACATACAAAAATGCAAAAGTAATAACACTAATTTAGTAATAATAGTCAATATCTTCAAAATAATAATAAAAAGACCATTTCTAACTTTCCATAACCATAATAAAATGACTAATCTAACCGAATTCCAAAATAGAAAAGATAAAAGAAATTAAGGATAATTATTTTGATTATATGAGAAAGTAGGTTTTTAAGGGACCCAAAACCCTTTACAACAAAAGATACTAAATGATGCTAAAAAAACTACTTTAGAATGACACCAATAGCATACCAAAATCCAAAAACAAGACAAAAGAGGGTGTTGAATGATAGATAAGACAAGAAGCTAATAACAACACCCAACAACATCAAAACATCAAAACAATAGGAAATAAACCAAAACCCAGCAAGAAAGAGACAACAACTAAGAAGAAGACCAAACACCAATTCAAACTACTCAAGGTGTTGGCCACCTCAAGCTCCTGGCTTCTATGCTTTTCTATCATGTCCAACAACTCCTTCTTAGTGTCAAAGGATTTTTTCCATTTAGCCGACCCTCTAATAGTAATGCCCTTGTCATCATCCTTTGCACCTTTTTATCCTTTGCCTTTAACTGGATTCTCTTTCTTCATTTTAACTTAGAAAAGTAATCTTGGTCCTCCCGGAGCTCACTTATCTTTCTAAAAAGGACTTCCAAAGAGTCTGCATGGTTCTTGACAGAGATGTGGCACACCTGAAGAAGCTTCTTTATATCTACATTTGTTCCCAAAACCTTGGCTTCCAAACTAGTCGGTCAATCTTCACACAGAGATTTGAAATCATGGAAAGAACCCTCAAGGTCCAAAATTTTGTCAATCAAAATGTCTAACACCGAACCTTTCAGAACATTCTTTGGGTTCTCCTTCAAACCTCTAACTTTAATGTTAATCTTATTGAACTCCTGAAGTGTCCACTTAGCTAACTTAAAATTTCAAGTGGCCCTAGCCCTAGCCATATCTAGCAATTCAAACATAGAGGTAGAATCATCATCGAGGTAAGAAAAGTCCTCAGAGAGGGGATTTACCTTTAAAGGATCCAGTTTAGCTTTCTTCTTCTCAAAATCCTCCTCATTTAGACCCTTATTCTCCTCATCAAGCTCCACATTGGGCAAGCCCTGAATCGTGAAGTCCTCAATAGCCACCACCTTTTCACGAGAATCCTTACCTTCACAAGACACTTCGGGGTCCTTTTTTGACACTTTCAAGGCCTTGTTCTTCAGGGTGGCAATACGCTTAGATGACCTCCTTAGCTTGTCCTTGTCCTCCATACCTGAAACATTATCCTATGACCCCACCTCAATACCACCACCTACAACACCCTGGCCAATAGCCAACTCCTCAATCTTGGGAGGGGAACCATTTGAGCCCACTTCTGTGTCCTCGCTATTAGAAAGAACAAGGTGTTTGGCTGCCCTATTACTCTCAGAACTACCTAACTTCCTCTTCTTCAAATAAGTAGTCACAAGGGCCTAAGACACATCCTCTTCCTCTTCGTTCTATTCCTCTTCATCATCCATACTAGCATCCAAGCATGACAACCTAGAAACATCACTCAAAGTCTTATCCTTACCCTTAATGGTAGGGACAAGAAGAAGAGTCTTAACATGCTCCATGATTAAGAGAATGAGACCTTCATGGAGGATGGGAGCCCTCCTATTCTTCAAATGAGTGTAAATAGAAATCTTCTTGGACGATAACAAAAAAAATGGGAAAGAAATGAACAAACCATGTCTGAAATGGTTTATAAGCATGAAGTGGTGACCGAGAATAATAGTAAACCTCCCCTCCAGAGTCACATAGCGCATAAGCACCTCAACAAATTTCACCCAAATCTTCTTAAGGGATTTTCACTCATAACCCCAACTTTCCATTTTGATCAATTTCTTCCACTTGTCATCTTTGAAGAACTAGGCGATCACTTCCTCGTTACTCCTCTTGTCCTTGTAAAACTTACGGCCAATTGTCAACATCCCACTAACTGTAGCTACTAGCTCCTCATTCACCTACACTTCTAGGCATTTTATCTTGAGCCTGCAATTATGCCAGAAAGACACAAACTGGGCCAAAGCGTTAGGGTCATGCCCATGTACCCTTTCTAAAAAATGAGTGAAATTACCATCATGCAGTATATTCCATAGCTTCTTATTCTTCCTAAGGCCCACACAGGAGTGTGGCTCAATTATGCTTCTGTCACCACCCATTACATGCAGCACCAGAACGAGAAAGCTCGTGCAAAAATTGCTCAATTGAATGCCAAAGAATGAAAGGAAACCCACAAAGTGTGCAAGACGGAAGAAGGCACTAGAAAATAAATGTTGCATCATCTCAACCCACGACATCATTTATCAATAACCTCCTACTCAACAAGGATCGATCCCTCCTCCCACACACAAAACTCATTTAAACTGACAACATCGTTGGCAAAAAAAATCTGCCAATGAGTTTCATTCGTGGTAAACGTGAGAGACGTGAATCTCTTCACAAGATTGTAGCATGATTATTGCATCTTTAATAAGCTACTCCACATTCCAACTTGGAGGATGAGTGCCACACAGATAGTTAATAATGTTTAGGGAATCACCTTCAACCCATAATTTGGAGTAACTTTGACTAACAACATATTTAATGCTTATGAATGTAGCCTCTGCCTCCGCATAGTGATTTGTCTAATTTCCCAACAAGAGTGCCACTGCACCTAGGAGTTTTCCATCATCATTCCTTAACACCCCCCCCACATCTTGCAGGCCCAGGGTTGCCATTCACTGCCCCATCAAAATTAATTTTAACCCACCTGGAGGGAGGTGGTTGCCACTTAGTGCTCAATCTAGCATTTAAACTACATTTAGGATTCAAAGAAGGAATTGAAGTTACCTTCCAAGTAGAAGTCACTAGGAGGTCATAACCAATCAAGTAGGAAGTAGGGGAACACCTAGGAGAATTAGAATTTATAAGAGCGAAATTCTCCAGAATTGCTCGTTGAATCTTGAAAAAAAAACTTCCAACTTTAAGCTTAGAATCACAAAAAATTCTATTGTTTTGTTCATTCCATAACCCCCAAGCAATATGCAGGGCCATAAGATCCCATAGCCATCAAAGGATAGGGGAGGAGGAAGGGAATTTCCACTAATCAATAAATTTATCAAGATTCTGGGAAGACCCAACCAAGATTCCAAATATCAAGAAATTTACTCCAAAGAGAAGAAGAAAAATCACACCCAAGAAAGATATGATAAGCACTCTCACCATCAACTTCACAAAGAGTACATCTATTAGGAATCACAAAGCCCCTTTTACAGAGATTCTCTTGCATAAAAAAATTACCTTGCATAAGTAGCCAGAAGAAGACATTCAGTTTAGGAATTAGCTTCTTGTACCATAACATCCCCCAAAATGGAAGAGAGTTGGGATTTTCCATTGAATTCATGAGGGCATAAGCCATCGAGAAATTACATCTAGCACAAGGAGCCCAAATGACCCTATCTAGCATCGAAAAAGTGGGAATACAAACATTGCACAAGAAGTCCTTCAATACCTTAAAAGACAGATCCCATTCCTAGAAGTTTTCCCACTCCCCATCTTGACAGTAATCTGCCACCCTAGTTCCAAAAAGATGTTTGCACAAGGGAACAATAGGGGGGGCCCAAGGAAGACTGATTAAAGGTTTAACATCACACCAAACATCCTCCTAAAAAAGAATACTTGTACCATTTCACAACTATTTAACACCATTAGCAATCAAATCCTTGTAGGGAACTATACTCCTCCAAAAATATGAACTAGAGGGAACATCATTAGAGGTCAACAAATTCCAAGGTCTCCCAATGCCATGCAGGTACTTGTTACTAGCCAAAGAGGCCCGCCCCGCTTCCCCATTCAGGAGCCTCCAAACATTTTTTCGACATGAGAGCCTTATTAAAAGCTTTTAAGTTTCTGATACCAATCCCACCCCATTCCTTCAGTCTGCAACTAGATCACATGCCACAAGAGGAATTATAGCTTTTGACTCAACACCCGACCATAAGAACCTTCTCATTATTTGTTCCATTTTCTCTTCAAACTTGACAAGAATTCTAAAGAGACTCATAGCATATAGAGGTAAAATTTAGAGAGTGGAAGAAATGAGTTGAATCTTGCTCGCTTGGCTAAGGAGTGCACCTTTCCAACCCGCCAACTTTCTACTGAATTTATCCAATAGCCCCAACTAGAAGGACTCCAGGATCTTAGAAATGTACAAGGGGAGCCCCAAATAAGTAGTCGGGAGATCACCCCTATTGCACGAAAGGATTCTAGCAAGCTTTAACTGCAAAGCTTCTAGTGTGTTAAGGAAAAAAAATTGACTCTTGGGAGAATTAATCCTTTGACCAGATGCCTTCTCGTAGTCCTCAATCAGCCTCTTAACAACTCTAACTTCTTGAATAGATGATTCACCCATCAAAATTGTGTCATCAACAAATTGTTGATAGGTAACATAACATCTAGAAGAAGGAGAGAGGCCCTTTAGAACTCCAAAATGTAGAGCCTTTTGAATATTTCTGCCAAAAGCCTCCGCCATCAGAATGAATAGAAGCGACGAGATATGATCTCCTTGCCTTAGCCCACATGAGAAATTAAGGACAATTGTTAATTAGATGAAATTCTTATAATTTTGATATGTGAATGACAATTATGTTGAGCTACAACTCATATGGACTATCTAGGACTCAAACCTAAGATCTTATATTTACTATTGGAATGCTCCACCAATTGAGCTACTAGCTTCTCTTAGACTAGCCCATTGTTGCTATAATTTTGGCTTATTTTGAACACCTCCCTTTAAGTCATATTGCAAGTACTTGAATATCTGCAAATATTTGAATATCTTAATTTAACTTTGATACCACTTCTTGAACTAAATTTCATATGAACCAAGACTGAAATCTAAGTCTTTCTATTTAATGCTATAGTACTATACCAACTGAATTACTTACCTCTCTTTGACCTACTTATCATCGATCTGGATGTATTTAAACTAAGAACAGTACTGAGCAATAAGAGGGATAACATTGTGTACTGTCAAAGAGCCATCACAAAATCGTATTTGCAGGAGCGGTGATTCCTTTTTTATAACTTTTGCTTACATAGGGACAGATCAAAGATATTTGTTATATTGTGTGTCGCATCTTTAGGGCATTACACCATGATCTGACACGACGTCGTGTCAATTCACGACAGATAACATTTTGTCATAATGGCCCATTTGTGCAAGGAAACAAATAAAAAATTACGCTTCGTTAATTCCTAATGAATCAAGTGTATATTTGTATAGGTAATCAGAGGTATTTACACATGGGCATGCCTGGTCTATTATTCCAGTACGTGCAGATAAAGATACAGAAATAATTAGCGGTGTCATTTCGCTTATGCGATGGGAATGGCTACACTCTTCTAGGCTGTGGCGTTGATAATATTTCAGCAACATTAGAACAAGTTATACTTGCCTACCTCTATGATGTTCGTTCTCATATTGAACATTAGGGACAGATTATCATTTGGTGTTGGTTCACTTAGATGCTTTTGCATATATATTGAACTTCATTAAAATTCTTTCATTGCATTCAATATCCTTTTCATAATCTGGCTTCTTGGAGTCGTCCTTCTGACAGCTCTGTGAAGTTTCGTTTCGACAACTAACCGATGTATACCAGGATACGGTTCTGAAATCACACAGGCTATAAATATACCATTTTGACATAACACAACAAATTACGCAACTGTTGCTTCTTGGTTACAGACAAAATTCTACTACTGCGCTATCTACTTCGTTTAGGGCTGACGTCAGAAATACTTTAATCCATAGATTTACGCTACCGTTGAGTTGCGTAGAGAGAGCGTTATTGGTATATGCAGGCCGTTTAAATCTTCCCTGGTCAATGGAATATGAGCAATTCAGTCGATTGGATAGGGATTCTACGATATTCTTTCAGACGCACTGATAGAAAGGGTTTCTTGATTTGATAAATGAGTTCACGTAGGATTCGTATAAGTGGCACAATATGCCGTGTCCATGTGAAGAAAACATTCAGACATCTACCAATAGTTCCTTTACAATCGTAGTTTCTTTATAATGCCAAGAGACAGAATAAAAGCCTCTCTGTGTATGAATAGTTAAGAAAATATTCTTCTTCTTGCTTACTTTTTATCAAATAGATTTGGCATTTGTTTAGCTACATTGTAGGAAACAGGGGAGCAGAAAAATATAATATAAAACACACATGAAATTTATATTACTCAAACTGAAATATTACATTAACCTTCGAGCTGCTGTTCATTCATCATTCTGCCATTATATTCTCACTTACAGGTGGTTTCAGATTACCACAAACTAACAGAAAAGTGGTTTCAAATAACAACAAACTAACAAGGGTGGTTTTAGATGACCACAAACTAATAGCTCTGCTACTACATGATGGTGGAGAGAGGAAGCAATTTCTATTACATCAATCCTTTATATAGAGGACTTTCTTTATATTTAGAAAAATCTAGAAGTGTCTAATCTTAGCAGACATAAAGAAGTTTCTAGAATGTATCATAGCTGACATGAAATAAAATTAATCTATAGCTGAATGGTGGTAGAAATTACTAGAATATTCTAACACTCCCCCCTAATTTCTACCACTAATTATATCAATATTGTCAATGCCCAAAAAAGAAAAATTCTCTCAATTACTCAAGCTGCTCCTTTGATTTGCAATTTTCTATTGTGCTCTTTGCTAAACTTGACTAGCAGTTGGCTGAAAACAATGAGCTGCAAACTTCATACATGGCAGCGATCTCTCTTCACAATCAGGCTGTGGCCTTTCTCCTTTACACCTACGAACTCTCCTTAGTCAATAGCGGCTTCTTCAAACAACAGCTTTCAAAAATACTATGATCTCATATGTTGCAATACTTTGTCTAATGACTGTCACAAATGGTGACAAGCGATCTCCAATCAACCTCCTCACCTCACTCTGATACCAACTGTAGGAAATAGGGGAGCAGAAAAATATAATATAAAACAGACAGGAAATTTATATTAATCAAACTGAAATATTACATTAACCTTCGAGCTGCTGCTCATTCATCATTTTGCCATTACATTTTCACTTACAGGTGGTTTCAGATTACCACAAACTAACAGATAGGTTGTTTCAGATAACCACAAACTAACAAGAGGAGGTTTCAGATGACCACAAACTAATAGCTCTGCTACTACATGTTGGTGGAGAGAAGAAGCAATTTCTATTGCTTGCCTCAAAATGATTTACATCAATCCTTTATATAGACGACTTTCTTTATATTTAGAAAATTCTAGAAGTGTCTAATCTTAGCGAACATAAAGAAATTTCTGGAATGTATCATAGCTGACATGAAATTTAATCTATAGCTGAATGGTGGTAGAAATTACTAGAATATTCTAACACCATTTATAGAAATTCACCTTCGTCAAAAAGATTTGGGATTTGTTTAAATTCAAATTTTTGCAAAATCTCTAAGAGATTTCTTCCCTTGCAACTTGTTTGTCAGATAGTGGCGATTGTAGTCTTCATGTCTGTAGTTCTTGTATAGCCTTGGATGATCTTCATCTATTAATTGAGACAACGGACCCAATTCTACGTCGTAGCTTGGAGCATGAAATGTGGCAATTGATAATCTTTCTTTGTTTCTGTTTGTTACTACTCTGTGCTCAACACTCTTGTATTTTCCATTTGTCAAAACCTGCAACAATTCAAACAGTCAAGTCAATGTATATTGATTGCAATTGGAATTCCTTGTGTAATGGAAACTTGTCTAGTCATACCTCTAGAGTGTCACCTATGTTGATAACTAGAGCATCTGGTATTGGCTCTACAGAAATCCACTGGTTCTTGTTAAGAATCTGTAAGCCTACAGGATCATCATCTTGTAGCAACACACTGAGAGCACTTCCATCAGAGTGTGCACTTAAACCTAGAACCAGATCAGGCATTGAGCAGGGAGGGTAGAAGTTCATCCTCACGGCCTGCACTTTTTCTCCGAACATCTCCTCAAATATATTGGGCTCTAGACCCAGGTTCTCAGCTATGATACTCAGTAAATTTCTGCAGAACTTAAATACCTCCATTGAATAAGCTTCCACTGTCTCACTGCAAAACTCATAAATAACCCATGCACTATTAATATCCCTGGTGATGGTTATCCACTGGAACTACAAAGTACCAGGTAGAAAATCTAGGCTAAAATCACTTGATTATTGCAGAATATAAAGCAATCTCGTTAAACAAAGATCTCAGTGGCTGTGCCTATTTGTGTGCTAGGATTCCTGGAGCCATATAAAAGCTATCATTGATCAAAGAGAGATAAATCTGCATGGATTACCTGAACAGTAGTGGCTTTGCGGGCCAAAGGTTTTGCTTGCGAATGGATTTGGGCATGGTTCCCAAGGCCATCATGTTATACCAATCTAACGTCTGGTCATCTGAGACGATGAAACCATGACCATATCCCTGAATTGTGCCTGGAATCATTGCGTACTTCTCTTTTTCTTGTAATGGCAGCTTGAAGAAATCCCTCACTACCTTCTTTATTCGACAGAGTAAATCCAGGTCAATTCCATGATTCAACACCTGAAGAATAAACCAAAGGAACTCTAAATCATAGTCAAAATTTAAGCTTGTAAAACGATAAACATGTGAGGATGTCATGTACAGAGATAGCCAATTAAAATCAAAATCTGGCCTCTACTAGTAGTCCTTCCTTTTAAGGATAACCAGGCGATTTCTCTGTAAGATAATATTTATATGTGTATGAATCTATAATAGCTATAAATATTCCTGGAAGTATTTAGTGGATGATCTTATGAGACTATATAATAAGGCAGAAGTTAGATCTTTGTTTGTGTGTATGTAAAACTGAAACAGCTATAAATGAAAAAGCGACATATTTTACTTACTGACCTGAAAAAAACCCCATTCTTTACAAGCCCGGGAAAGCCTGTCCATTTCATGATGTCTACTAGAATGGGATCGTGGGAGTATCTTGGCCATGTCAATGAGAGGGACTTGAACATCAGGCGGAGCAATTAGTGTACTACTTCCAATCCTCTCTTGTAGAGGTCGAATATATCTCTGTGGTACATCTTCACCATTCAATTTTACAAGCTCTTGCACGTCATCAACCTTAAAAGATGTGCTCATTTTTAACGTTGAACTAGCCATAGCAAGACACAAAACTATTTTGCCCTCGGCAGAACACTACTTACAAGAAGTCTATGGTGTTAGTAGAGGCTGCTTAATGTTGAACATTAGCAAGCAATGATATATATATATAGGCGATAAGAATTTAGTCTTTAGCAAGCAAGCATAAATATCTACCCTGCACATATTCACATGCCGATTCGCTGCTAGATTTCCTCCACCTCAATTGGTAGCAACTTTTGGAATGCATCAATAATCATTTTGACCTTATTTTCATCGTGTGTTGCTCTTACTTGTTAAACAAATTCATTAACCTTTTAGGGCATTGTTTTCTTATCAAACTCTACATAAAATAAAGTAAATAGAAAATAATTCTCTTAGTTAAAACTCTTTTTATAAATTGGTTTGATTTTTTTTTGAGATTTAATACTTGTATTTATTCTCTCATGTTTTGGGCCCACTTTGAAAAAAATTGTTCTTTTTACATTAATTAGTGTAAGTTGGCATATTTTTTATGGAAGTTATGAAATTATCCACCTTAGATTTATTCCATCTCCACACATCTCAATGTTCTAGATCTGATTTAGAGTTTTCACCATTCATCTCCTTCGTTCAAATTTGTGGGTGTTGAAATGACTTGGGAATGTCACCTCTATGCAAATTTGAACCTCTAAATTTTATATATAAATTTTTAAATTGGACTCATGTCCCCTCTTTCCACTAGCTACAATGAGCTCACTAAAGTGCAAATTATTTTAAATTGTATGTTTGGTTGGTGTAGTTAGTGACTAATTCCAATTCATTTGAATCATCTAAAGACATTCAAAGAGAATTCACATGAAAACATCATAGAGAATCCTAATTGTATCATCATCTTAGGTGTATTCTATGCTTGCTTGTTGTCATTGATCTTGGTTCATCATCATTAAATTAGTTTATTTAAGGGATTAACTAAAAGAGAATCAATCATTTCCTAGCAATTTCTCTAACAATATCTATAAACAACTCCTAACTTTAGACACACGTACAAAAAATCAAGGCACACATTTTGTAGCCATCAATTCTTTGTCAATTCACTTTTATCGGTCTAAGTTAAATTTTTATACAAAAGATTTGGTTTTGTAAACATGTAGTTTAGATTTACAAGTGTATATATGAAGTAGAGTAGTTTTTAGTTTATTTTTATGTTTTGACATGGTATTTTATCAAGGCGTATATTTATGATATAAAGAAAACTTATTTTCCAACATTTAGCATAATAATTTCTTCATTGAACCTAGAGATACACATATTTATTTACGAAAATTAACTTTAAAGTTTATTGTTATATCAATTATTAGTCCCAATCTAAAAAATTGTAGTTATCTATTTATTATTATTCAACTAATCTACTATACAGTATTTATATTTTCCCTTTTATAAAATTTTGAACCCAAGTTTCTTACAACCCTTAGAGTTTCAAACTTAGGTTTCATTCAATATTTATTATAGTTTAAAATATGATGCTCATCATTACACAACTTTCATTTTATATTTGAATAGGATTTTCATCCACCAATATGTTCTATTGATATATGTTTGTTCTAGCATTTATTGTTGCATTATTTTTAAACATTTAAATTTATGCTCATCCACTATTTGGAATAGGGGTTTTCCTTTACATTTAATATTTGATCATTTTGAAAGATAGAAAATTATGATTATATTTATGTAGTGTTGTAAAATTTCACCCCACGATAATTTCACACTTGTGTATTTAGCTTGCTACATTTATGACACTTCACCACATTTATGACAAAGACCTTATGAGTTGGAATTTCATGATTTAAACTCCATAAAGGACAATGATGAAGCATTAGAAGTCCACCACCTCATTTCATGTAAATATTTGAGTTGGATGCCTATGCAACACATGGATGTCCATATGACACACAAGTGTCCCCAAAAATCCTGAGTTTAAATGAGGGAATCTCATGAACTTTTCCCATGACATGTGTTGTCATGGTAAAATTGTAGGTGTAATGGCTATTCTTGCCCATTCAACCTCACAAAAATCTATTTTTCACATCTATTCTCATTCATCCTCACTTCTTCTCACTCCAACTTTCTCTCTTGCTCTATTCTATTGTACATTTCTTCCTCATGGTGAAGCTCTACCAGATTTACATCTTGTCAAAAACCAAGGCTCTCTTGCAAGCGTATGTCTCATCTATCAAGCCAAGAGGGAGCCATTGACTATTGGTAACATTCTCTTGCTTCTTTGTCTTGTTCTATCTATTTTATTTGTGATACACATTCTCTTTCATAGCTTAGTTTTTCTTTATCACACACCTTGTCTATTTAATTTCAAATCTCATCTATTTCCTATCTATCTAGTTTTTTGTGGAGGTGGAAACACCAGAACAAGGGTTTGACTAATTCAAACCTCAAAACAACCCCAACATTTTTCCTCATCCTTATTTGTGCAGGTTTCTAGATTTAAAGAGTTGGGTTGTTGTATATTTCCAATTTTTAGCTTCTAGTTTGATAGGGATGGAATTGCGAAATGAAAAATGTCTACATGACATGCTAATGTATGTTGGTCATGAATCTATCCTTATCAGGGTAGGATTTATAAGTTCTAATCTTTCTATTCCTATACTTTATATTCTATAATATTTAATCAAATTTTGTTAATTTTTAGTTTTATCATTCTAGGTTAATATTTCATTTTTAACTATGTTTTTGCAATCTCTTTCATCTTGCATCTTATCACTTGAGCTTGTGCTTTAAGGTAATTGAGGGCTATTCACTCCCTGCAAACTCTTCCTTGTCCTAGAGACTTAGGAGTAGCGAATCCCCTCTATATTTTGTTGAACCTAGCCTAAAATAAAATTATATTGAATCTTTTTCAATAAAGTTTTAATGCTTTTGATAATGGTTTTTCCAAAGAAGATTTCAATATGTTGGATGATGTCATAGATGAGTTCTTAGAGGCATCTCCTTCTATCTTTAGATCTTTTGAACAAACTTCTTCATAACAATTGTCCTCTTCTTCTTCACAAGTCAAAGAGTCTGTTAATGTAGTTGTAGTCTCTATAGATCCTCAATGGCCTAAGAGACCCATCATTTACATGATTATGTCTAGCCCATATCATAAAATGATTCATTCTATTCGTGAGGTTCTGATTCACCAGACCTTTACACAAGATTCTTCCAGTCTACAACTTCTTCCTATAAAGTTGTAGCTCAATACTTACAATACTACAAGAAATAAACAAAATTTAAATCAACCTACTTCTTTACCACCTTCTCAACCAAGTCTTCCTCTAACACCTCAACTTGTAGCTAAAGCACCTAGTGATTATGATCTTGTTGAGCAACTTCCTGTTACTCCTACTAAGATCTCACTATGGGATTTACTTCAGTTTGCTTTAGGAAGCTTAATAAAATATTCTCTTAGCTTCTTTTGTTATTTTGATAGATGTTAATGCATTTTTGACTCATAAATTCATGCAAATTCGCTGAATATTACATTCTATCCATAAGAAGTCCCACCTCAAAAATTACAAAAGTAATTGGATCCTCTAATGATAATATTCAACATTAATAGAATTGGTATTAGGTGTGCTCTCATTGACACTAGCTCAACACTCAATGTATGTAGCATTGACTTATTACCTAAGATTAAGATTGATTGATCTTCTCTTGCTACTTCTTTGTAAATTCATGAATTCGATAATGTTGGTTGACAAGCCCTAGGCATGATAATATTAGCTTTGAGGTTGGGACCCATTACTGTACCCACCTTGGTCTATGTTATGTCGGGACCTTTACCTTATAAAATTCTCTTAAGAAGACCCTAAATTCATGCTTTGGAGTAGTAACTACTACTTTGCATCATTGTATAAAATTTGTCACTAATAATGAAGTAATTACAGTCAAGGATGACCTTGATACTATACACCTTTGTGAAATGGCAGCTAATGGTCAGGCCTTGGTTTCTTCCACTCTTATAAATTACATTCCTTAATTATCTTCTAATATGTTGGTATCCTCTTTGATGGTGATTTCTTTGAAGGTTTCTCCCAAGATTGATGTTTATGAAGAAGATCATCCCAAAGTAGAGAATACTAAGTCTACGCCTTCTACTTCTTCTTTTGAATCAAATGCATGTCTTTGTGATGATTGGGATTCCTTGGAATTTACCGAATCTTTCATCAGGGAGTACAAATTTGTTCCTATCCATCTTGACATTCCAATGTTCTCATACACCTCTATCAAGAAAGCTGATTGTCCTCCTATCAGGGAAAATAATCATGTCCTTGCTAAGGAGGATGGTTGTGCCTCTATTGAGGAAGATAATCTTGCTTATGTTAAAGAGGTTAATGTTTTTATTCCTATTAAGAAGGATGATTGTGATCCTGTAGAGGAGTGTGATCCTTGTTATTGGAGTGATGCTCTATATAAATCCCCCTCTTCTCAGGAATTGCAAACATATTATGGCCCTAGTTTCAACCTTATTTCTAAATATGGCTATGGACGAAAAGGTTGTGGGTGTAATGAACAAGGTATTCAACTCCCTATAGAATGTAACCTCATAAGCGTAATATTTTGGCTTGGATACTCTCACATACAATATAAATGAAAACCATGGTTGAATGTCAACATGATTTCCATTGAGTCTCTTGAATTAGTTCATCCATAGTTTATTGAAGGTAAAGTAGACTCTAATGAATTTCCTCTAGATCTCTTCTCTTCAGAGGAAGTGTTGGGAGAATTCTTAGGTGTCTACTCTCATTTTCCTTCTTATCATCATAAGTGATAAAATCATGTATCACTTAAGGAAACAAGCATAATTTTGAGAATATATTATGAGCATTGATGAGAAGGCTCCTTTTTCTTATGTGGATGATGAATTTTTTTTATCTCATCTTGAAGATCGTAGTAAGTACTCTCCTTAAAGGGGATACTTTTGGTGTTTTTATGGATCCTAATTTTTTTGAAAAGGTGATTAAGAATGGAAAGTTCCTTTCTTCGAAAGAATCTAAACAAAATTATAATCTATTACATGCTCATCCTAATATTGTTGCTTGGTCATATGAGGACATTATTGGTATTAATGAGTCTATGGTGGTTCATAACATCATTCTATGTCCTGATGCTAAGCCCGTTGAACAAAAGATCTGAAAGACAAATTTGAAGGTTGCCTTATTAGTCAAGACTAAGATAAAGAAGTTGTTAATAACTAGCTTCATCCCTCCTATTTACTATTCACCTTTGATATCGAATAGCCTAATGGTTGTATCCGTATTTTTATTGACTTTTGTGATCTCAGCAAGGCTTCTCTTAATGATTATTTTTTATTACCTAATATCAATATGATTATAGAATCAACCATAGGTCATACCTTATTGTCTTTATGGATCACTTTTTGAGTTATAATTAGATCCATGCTAACCTAGAAGATTAGTACAAGATAGCCTTCACTACCCCTTGGGGTACCTTTTGTTATGTGGCCATGCCATTTTGGTAAAATAATGCTAGAGAAACTTACCAATAGGTGATGACTCTTATCTTTCATGATTTAATTCACAAGATTCTAGAAGATTATATCGATGATATTTTGGTTTTCTACAAGTCGTCAAGATCACATGGAGAATCTTCATCTTATTTTTGAAAGGCTTCAACTCAATAAAATTAGCCTAAACCCTCTTAAGTGCATATTTAGTGTAAATGCTAGAAATATTTTAGGATTTATTATTTTTCACCATGGAATCAAAGCTGATACACATAATATTGATCCAATTGTTAATAGGCCTCCTAAAATCATTTCTCAACTACATAGATTGCAAGGGAAGATTCAGGTAATTCATAGATTTGTATCTCAGTTGGTTTCAGACTAAACTCTTCCCTTGACGCATTTGTTGAAGAAAGATGTTCAATTTTGATGGGATGATGAGTTTGAAAAATATTTTGAGTTAGTCAAGATTTATTTGGAAAATCCTCCTATCTTAATGTCAGCTATACAAGATATACCATTTTTTCTTATATCTCTGCATCACCTCATGCCTTAGCAACTTTATTAGCTCAACATGATGATGATGGTAAATAAATAGTGGTATACTATATTAATTGTATTCTAGTTGATTGTGATACCCAATACATTTTTTCCATAGAGAAATAATATATTGCTCTTGTAATGTAAAAGTTATGATATTATAGTCTTCATGTTGAAACTCACGTAATTGTGAAAAGTGATCTTATTAAACATCTATGTACTAGAACCAATATTTTTGGAAGGTTGAAAAAATGGGTAATGTTGCTCTTTGAGTTTGAAATCAAGTTTTTAATTGAGAAAACAATAAAATGTCAAGTTGTTGCTGATCAATTAATGGAAGCTCCCTCATCTCACTCCTTCCCTAATTTGGATCTATTCCCAGATGAAAATCTATTTGTAAAAATCCATGAACCTATATGGGAGACATACTTTGATGGATCAAGATGTCAAGATGGCTCCAAGGAAAGTGTATAGTTTTAGTCTCACTCGAAAGAAAGCCAATTCCTCTATCCTTTAGACTAGAAGTTTATTTCACTAACAACATCACTGACTACGAAGCCCTTATTTTTGATTTATGATCCATGATGGATTTAAAAATTAAACATATTCACATTCATGGTGATTCCAAACTTATTATAAACCAAAATATAAGAATTTATCAAGCCAAGTAGAATAAGCTATCACAGAATCAAGATTTGGCCTTATCCTTACTTGATCGTTTCTCTTCTTTCACAATAGACAATATCCCTAGGAGAGAAAATTGACATGCAAATCCAATGGTGAGTGTAGTCTCTCTTGTGTCTTTAGATGATTGTATAGAAGAATACCATTTTATGGTTTACATTATCCACTCTCCTGCTATCTCAAATAAGCTTGAACCTGATGCTCTAGTGTGTGCTCACATAGACTTGGGGGAATGGCATTCTCACATTTACAATTATCTGAAGACTAGAATTTTGTCAATGATGTGGCTAAAAAAACTCAAAATCTGATACAAAAAAATAGTCTAATATATTATATTTTCTGATGTCCTTTATTGAAAATCTTATAATCGTCTTCTTTAGTGTCTCACTAAGGATAAAATATCCCTTTCCCTTCAAGAAGCCCATTTAGGCTTTGGGGGTGGAAATTTTTGTGGTAAATCCCTAGCATGTAAATTGATTCACATGGGATAATTTTAGAAAATAATGGACCAATATTCCTTTACCTTTGTCAAGAAGTGTCCTCAATGTCAACAACATAGTCATCTCATTCAGATTCCTACTCAAGAGCTTCAAAATCAGACCTCTCCTTGGCCATTCACAAAATTAGGGCTGCATATTATTCAAAAATATCACCTCCTTCTTCTAAAGGACATACCTTCATCATTACCACTATTGATTACTTTATGAAATGGGTCAAAGTTATTCCACTTTGATTCATGAATGCTGAAGAAATTTGTGGCTTTCTTCTAAATAATATCATTGCTTGTTTCAATTTTCCTTCTACCCTTGTTTTTGATAATGGTACTTCATTTAAGAATAAATAGGAAAATTAATTCCTAGAAAAAAATCATATTTGGCTTCGCTTTTCTACACCATAGTTCCTCAATCTAATGGCCAAGATGAAGCATCAAATAAAACTCTTGAGTTGTTTATGTGAAAAATAGTGAATATACATGGTAAAGATTAGCACAATCAATTAGAATATGCTTTGTGGGCCTATCGCACAAGTGTGTATAAATAATGGTAAAATTCAATATAACCTTATGTATGGTGCTAAGGCTATCATTCCTTTAGAGCTGGAAATTCCATCTTTATAGGTTTCCCTTAAAGGGTTCATTGACAATGACACTTATTGTGTTGATCATTTGTATCAACTTGAGTTGCTCGATGAGCACTAACTATAGGCCCTCAAACATCTCCAAGATTATAAACGGTATGTTTCTAAACATTCCAATCAAGGTGTTTTATCTTGAAATTTCAAGGTAGGTGATCTTGTTCTCTATGAGAATCAGAGAAATATAAATGCACCACCTAATCGAAAGGGGATGTTCAACCCTAATTGGTTAGTTTCTTACATAATAATCTCCATGTATGGTTTTGGTGCCTACGGACTATTGTCTATGGATGGAACACCTCTAAAAGAATGATTCAATGTGATGCATCTTCGTCAATACTATAAATAATGTCTATGTGGCATACACATGATGCTCATCCCCCAAGGATTGCAGTTCATTATGCTATGACATCTCTCCATTAAAAAATTATCTACATTATGTGTTATGTTGTGAACATGTGTATTCAGTTGATTTCTTTAATTATAAATTATATATACATGTGTTTTATTATTTTGTGTATCTGTGCATTCTATTTCATTAAGTCTTTTGGTTAGGCAATTAGATCATCAATATTTTTAATTAATCATACATGCAATGTGTGTTTATTAGATTATAATAGCATCTAATCTTAACATACATTCATAAACATAAATTCATCACATAGCCATTTATGAAAGTAAAACTACACATAAGAACACCATGATGACACAAAATATCATTTTTATATATAAAAATGTCATGTAGATGTATTGTACCACTATATTAAAATATGGTGAGTGTATATCTATATATGTCTATACATAAAAAATAATGCTATATATCAAAACAATATGATCCCATAAACAAAAACTTACGTGTAAAATAGGCTTCAAGCCCTCAGGTGCATGGCTCGTTGAGTCCTTTTTTCCAAGTGGTTGTGGTGCAGGTGGATGTTGAATAGATGTGAGTGAATGAAACTAATGAGACCATGATATGGACATTCTCTATGCTCATAGTTCTCAGACCTCTCCTTATAGATTGACCGCCTCCTCCTATAGCTTGGCCTCCTACTCATGGGTCTACCATAGCTCCTCCTAAATTTGCTACACCTAGGGATCAATAGCTAGCCTCATTGCCTCCATGTGTGTATTGGGGTCATCAAGTTAGCTCTATAGGGCATCACATACTGCTATGACACTCTCTGATTACATCACTGCTTGATCCCACTTGGCTAGCATAATGTGGAGCTCTATTGAGAATTGGTCCTGCTATGTAATCATGGAGATAAGGTCAACAGTCCTCTAAATGGCCTCTATACATGCCTCATTATAAGCAGTCCTCCACTGTTTAATAGGATTAAAAGGTGGGCATGTCGTCCCATTAGCACTGGCCTATACATGTCCAAGGCATTCCACTAGATAGGCATGACTAGACCACCTCTATAATGCATCACCCTATGAATGCAATCCACTCTTGTGTATTCATTGTAACCATAGAGAATGTGGATGCTATAAGTACCAAATCATATCAAAACATATGCATATATATGAGAGGGAAACTAAAATAAAAGTATTGAAAGGAGATAACATGTATCACATTCATACCTGGATCCCCAACTTGTTAGTGTAGATTAGGGGGCTGCTACACTCAGATCGATAGTTGTTGCCATTGTAGGGAGAACTATTGTCTACCCTGATGGTGGGGCTAATGAGATAGGGAGCTCTTGTAGGAGAGATGACACCCTTCATCACCATCTCAACATCTCTACCACTTTACCCACCATTACCTCACCCTCCTCACTAGTGCCATCATCGACATCTTCTCTTATTGGCCACTACATACCAACATCACCCATGGGGGCATTTGCAAGGAAAATTGTGGTTGAGTTGACCAATGCCCAACACTATGAAAAACCATGGATGAGTTTGAAATTATTGGTCGTAAGGATGGGAGGTTGTTCATCATTGTCTGATCTATCATCACTAATAGTGATGTATACTATGGTTAGATATGGATGATTGGCTTCCCAGATTGTGTTCGTCACTTATCAGATGTACATGGGAAGTGTGGAAGGGATAGTATACACTTTCTCAAGCTGTTGGGTGACCTAATACTAATAATATGGGGACAATGATATGGTTAGATTGCCTCGCTAGGAGATAATTACGTTGCATGTATCAGAGTTGCTGCCTGTCTATGGGATAAATCCCCATCCTCTTGTAGGGACAACATGATATAATGGCACACTATCATAATGAATTAAACCTTAAGCACCAAAAATCAACATCCCCATAGAGACAATTATGCATTAAAGGGTACGTGTGGGCCATGGGTATACCAAGGGCTATGCCTTGGGGAACCTTGATTGACCTTGTGCACCTCATGTTCTAAGAAGACTACACCTATAGCAGTGTGTAGACTATCATGGTGTGGTACTCTTAGTATGTATACTGCCCGAGGTCATGGTATAGATGAGCTAGCATGCTCTGACCCTAGGCAAAGACAATATGTTGTTCCTCCATCACCTGAATGCAATGGGTGATGCCCCATGTAGGTGAGAGCCTCACCAATCGATCGTGACTTAGAGGGTGAGTGTGACTATCATAACTCAATAGACGGGTGGTATAGCCACCTCCCCTACTCACACCATTACATATAAATATGGTTCATAGTGTCTATTAGGTCCACTCACTCAATACAATACTTTCGACCCTTTGCAACATCCTATGTCATCCATGCCTAATTGTAGGATGTGAAAGTACTCTTGATTGCTTATGAAGATCTAGGATGAAACTAAGTGAATTAACCTTATATGTATACTAAACTTAGGATTTAATCCTAAAATCCAAATAAAAAAAGCTTACATCAAATATAAGGTTCAAAATTATTGAAATCTCGCCCAAACACACCCTAAAAGGGGTATCCTAAGTTAAGGAGGATCCATTTGCCACCTTGGGCAAATGGGTTGTAACATAGTTAACTAGGACCAATTTTGAGGATTGTGAAATATTATGCAAAAAGGAGGTCCTAGGACATATGAGGAACCATTAAGTGTTATGCAACATTATTAATGAGTATCCAGATTTATCCTTCGGAAAACATAATAAATAAGGCTTGGATTTAACTTTAAGGGGAAAATTAAACTCAAATTAGCCTCAATTAATTAATATATCCCTAGATTAGTGTGAAAGTGTAAAGAAACACTTTACAACACCCTAAATAAGGCACAATCAAGTCCATTTTATCATTAATTAATTATTCCCAAACTAAGTGTGAAAAAGGGTTACTTTTTTTGACTAAACACATCAAAATTTCTTTTGGAGGGACATGATACCTCCTAGTTTCCATGTGTTTAACCTCCAAGATCTACCTTTTGCGATTAAGCCAAATGAAGGAAACAGTTCAAGTTAGTCTTAGTAAACTAACTTTACACACTTCATTCTTCACCACTAACACCTTTTGCACTTCACATTTTCGCTCATCCACATCTAAATCAACATCTCTACTTCAAGACAAATTGAATTGACCTTCTATATATATGTATATATTCCAAAAACACTCATATCATCAATTAGGCTGGCCTAATTAGATGAAACATAGAGCCCCATAACCTTTCAACTCAAAATTCCATCATACATACCTTGCAAAAGAAACAAAAATGTGTTTTTCATCAAAATAGGTCACAATGACTTATAATCACTCTTATGAATATTCTCCATACTTAACTTAATATTGCACAACCCCAAAACCCTTAGGTCAGTATCACACAACAAAACTAGTGAAGCAACAACTAAATGAACCAACTATTCATTCATAACTTGAAAAGCGAACCACCAAACCACCTGAAACTTAGATTGTAGGAATATCTAACATCTTCTAACACTTCCTCAAACTCATAGAGAATAATGATCATTTGTTGTGTAATGTAGAGTATTCCAATATGCACTCTTCACTTGTGACTCTTCGTCTACTAAGCCAATACTCTATTATCAATATCTTAAGTTGTAGAAGACTTAGAACCTCAAATTTTTTTTGATATACACAACTTCAATACATACCATTATTACCTCAAAACTACATGATAACATATTGCAATGCGGAGCAATGCAAATAGTAAAATCGTTCCTTTATGACATCATAAACTCAGTCAAACATAGCCAATTTCCCAAAATCACTTGGTCTTCTCCGGACTATATACATACTGTATACACCTAAAAATGGTCACATCACATTGTCTGGTAATTAATTAAATATTTTTAATATTTAATTAAATCTTTGAATTCCATCTATATATAAATAAATTTAAATATTTTATTTATATTATCCATTATTTCATTTCGATTAAATAAATAAGTTTATTTAATCATCTTTTCATATTCATTTCTTAATTAATTAAATAAACATTACAATTTATTTATATTAATTATCATATAATCTTAGTTTGAATATTTTATTCAAATAAAGATTAAAATATTCTTCTTTTCTTCTAAATATCAATTATAATTAATATTCCAAAATATTTAATTAATTCCTCTAATTCGATAACCATTCATAATTAAATATTCCAAAATATTTAATTAATTCTTATAATATTTCATATTCTTCTAAAGTCACATCATGATTAAATATTCTAAAATATTTAATCAAAATCAAAAATCAAAAATCAAAAATCAAAATTCATAAAATCAAATTAAATAAATTTATTTATTTAATTAATTTTGGGATTTATCTTCAACACCCATGAAACAAACTGCCCAAACATAAAAATTAATTTTCTTTGTTTCTGTGCAGGCTTGTTCCCGTGGGTTGAAGACAAGAATCCATCCTTCTCTCCAACCTCTCAACCTCTTCCATCTTCTTCTCAACTTCTTCATCTTTCACCATTCAAACCTACTAGACAATCCCATCACTTCTACAATGGGTTGTCATCAATGACAACACCATACATCATCATGCTCATGTTACCAACATTTTTATCATAAGTCTTCTCCACTTTATTTTATCATTATTTTTAACATAGGAACTATTATTATCCATATTTTTTTTCTCTTTATTTTTCCTTAACTTCTCAACTATTTATCAATATGTTATCCTTTATTTTTTCAATATAACTTACACTATCAATGACATGTAAAAAAAGAGGGTCATTTCTTCATGAGGTCTCTTGATATAGGGGATTTCTTACTTTAGGATTTTTACTCTTCTAATCTTTATTTCATTTACCTTTATTTAAATTTTCTTTTACTTCTATTTTAATTTCCACTTTTATATCATAAATATATAAGGTTGTGCAATTTTATGGAGTTTCTCCATTGTTTCTTCATGATCCATCAATTCTAGAGACCTTTCCTTTTCTCTACCTCTATCTATCCATAGCCCCTTTGGATTTCTTTAATTCCTTTTTAGCAGCACCCCCATTGGCATGCTTAAAAACACCCTCCTTGGTGCGCTCTAAGTCAATCATAAAAAATTATATTTTATGGGTCCCTGTACTATGGCCTCAATGATTATACCATTGGTGATCTCCCAACATTTTTTCTAACTACTTGTTCCTTGTCTTTCTCCTTTTTATTCCTCTAGTTTATTTTCTATATCCCATTTTTTCTACTACTTTGTTCATAGTACATCCCTTATTCATTTTATTGCCCAAGCAGTTTCCCTAATTTATCTTAGTAATCATGTCTTTTTGGATCTCCTTTCTTCTCTATGCCATCACTTTAGTGCTTTGTTCCTTGAGTGCTAGTACTTATTCATTTGTATCACCCCCTTGGCACACTCTATCTCTACTCAAACACTTTAAATTTTCTTGGTTGTTATCATTTTTCACATATGAATATTTATGCTTGTACAACCTCTTAAGTATATATGTTATCTTTTTCCAGTTAGATGCATCAATCCATCCATAATTCATTTCCATGCATTCTATCATAGATTACTTCTTTCACTTTTTATTTCAACACATTTTTTCAGAATGACTTCAATCCACAAAGGTTACAAGGATGTGTATCCCAACACATTTCTTTTATATATTCTTTCCTATGATAGTGAGAACATTACATTTCATGAATAGCATTGTTAGAAATTGTTGTGCTTGTAGCATCATCTTCTTTTCCATTTCTAGGACCTTCATTATTTATCCTCACAAATGGCATAATGGACTTGGTAAAAACTTTTCTTACATATCCCACTCTTCTTGTCATCTTAAAACAAACATCTTTAGACAACATCCTTTGTCATTATCATCACAACTATCAAGACTTGTAGATTGAATAATATCATTCACTTTTATCAAATTAAGTTTTAGCTATATCACTTTTATTAAATAATTTATCAAATGAATAACATGAATCATCTATATCACAATAATTATCATATAACATAGTCTTAGACATTAGATAGTTATTTTCCTTTAGGGTTTCTCTAATAAATTATTTTCAGCTTTCAATTTTGATAGTTTATCCTTTTATAAACTATTTTCCTTTTCTAGTTCTTCATTTTTCTTTCTAACATTCTCCAATTCTTATTATAAACATTCTTTTCACACATTATTTTTTTTAATTTTTTCTTCACTCTTTGTCCATTCATACCCATTGAAACAAATTTATTTAAAAGTGTATTGTACACTTTCTTGTTGTAATTGACCTTGGTTCATCATCATTAAATTAGTTAATATAAGGGATTAACCAAAAGAGAATCAATCCTTACATAACAATATCTGTAACAATATTTCTAGACAAGGCGCTTAACAAGTTGATCTCCATTACACATGGAAGTGTGAGTAGGGCTATATTTGGAATAGTGAACGATATGACCAAGGTGAGGAAGAGGTAGAGGAAAAGGGATTCTCTCAATGCATGGAGTCACTGACCGAGGATAAAGTTGCTGAAGGAAAGGACACCTAAAGCAAGGATCTAGACTAGTTAAAGATGGAATGGGACATCATAAATAGCCCTAAGAATTAGCTTGGGTTTGTTGTTTCCTCATTCTGAGGCATGTGTGCTTGTTTCCTCCTTTGGTGTGTGTTCCCTCATGTTTTTCATGATTTAATTTAATTTATTGTTTCCTTTGGATGGTTTAATGGTTTCTTTTTGATGTTCTACTATATTTTCAGGTGGCCTATTGCTATTTGGTTCTTCGTGTCAATCCATCTATTTTGTGGTTCTGAACCTTTCGTTGTGAGGCCTGATATCTAACTTTTTATGTATGGGATCAGATCCCTTACCCTTACCTTTTTAATAAAAAATAATCTTTCTAGACAATTCCTCACTTTAGACACATGAACAACAAATTGAGGCACATATTTTGTAGCCATCAATTTTTTTTCAAGTCAATTTTATAGCTACAAGTTCAATTTTGTATGGAATATTTAGTTTTGTAAACATGAGGTTTAGATTGTAAGTAGATTAGTTTTTTTGGTTTTTCAAATTTTTTTTGGTTTTTTTGTTTTGAAATCTTATACTAAGAAAAAATTGATCATGATAATGAAATTAGCATGTTGTATGATGCTCTGATATGAATTATCCTTGATAATCCATAGATGATTCAAATGAATTGGGGTTAGTCACTAAATACACCAACCTAACATTTAATTTCAAATAATATGCACTTTAGTTAGTTCATAATAGCTAGTGGGAAAATGGGACATGGGTGCTATTTAAAAAAATAAATATAAAGATTAGAGGTTCAAATTTCCATGTAGGTGACCTTTCAAGTAATTTGAAAACCAACAAATTTGAACCAAGAAAAAAGAATGGTGAAAATACTAAATCAAGTCTAGAACCTTCGAATGAGTGGAGATGGAATAAAGTTGGGGTTAGGGAATTTAACGACATCCATACAAAAATACGCCAACTTATTCTAAATAATGCATAAAGAACAATTTTATCAAAATGGATCCAAAACATAAAAAGATAAAGATAACTGTAAAATTTTCACCAAGGAATTTTTTTTTTTCAAACAAGTTTAAATAGAAAGCATCATTACTTATTGTAATTAATTTTTACTAATCCACTTTATTATGTAGAGTTTGATGAGAAATGAATGCCCTCAAAGGTTAATGAATTCCCTTATAAAGTAGCAGCAATACATGATGAAAATAAGGTAAGAATGATTACTCATGCATTCCAAAGCCGGCTGCCAATTGAGGTGGATGACAAATCTAGCAGCAAATCAGCATGGGGATATATGCAGGGTACATGTTTATACTTGCTTACTAAAAACCAAATTCTAGTCGCCTATATAAATATCATTGCTTGCTAATGTACCATTCAGCCTCACCTAAAATCGTAGACTTCTAGTATTAGTTTTACCCAAAATAGTACTGCGGGCAAAATAGTATTGTTTCTTGCTATGGCGAATTCAATGGTAAAGATGGGCACATCTTTTAAGGTTGATGACGTGCAAGAGCTTGTAAAATTGAATGGTGAAGATGTACCACAAAGATATATTCGACCTCTACAAGAGAGGATTGGAAGCAGTACACTAATTGCTTCCCCTGACATTCAAATCCCTCTCATTGACATGACCAAGATACTCCCACGATCCCATTCTAGTAGACAGCTTGAGATGGACAGACTTGCACGGGCTTGTAAAGACTGGGGATTTTTTCAAGTCAGTAAGTTGAATTTGTCGCTTTTTCTTTTACAGTTCTTTCAGTTTTCTATACAGAAAAGGATCTAACTTCAGCCTTATTATATAAGCTCATGACTTCACCCACTAAATACTTCCAGGGATATTTATAGATATTGTAAATTCATACACATATAAATATAATCTTATAAAGAACTCTCCTGGTTATCCTTCAAAGAAAGGACTAATAGTAGAGGCCAGATTTAGAGTTCCTTCGGTTTTTTTCTTCAGGTGTTGAATCATGGAATTGACCTGGGATTACTCTGTCGAATAAAGATGGTCGTGAGGGATTTCTTCAAGCTGCCATTACAAGAAAAAGAGAATGATTCCAGGCACAATTCAGGGATATGGTCATGGTTTCATCTTCTCAGATGATCAGAAGTTAGACTGGTGTGACATGATGGCCTTGGGAACCAAGCCCAAATCTATTCGCAAGGAAAACCTTTGGCCCGAAAAACCTCTTCTTTTCAGGTAATCCATGCAGATTTATTTCCTTTTGATCAATGGGAGTTTTTATATGGATCTGTGTTTAACGAGATTGCTTTAAATTCTGGAGTAATCAAGTTATTTTAGAATGGTTTTTTCACCTGGTTCTTCCAGTGGGTAACCATCACCTGGGATATTAATAGTGCATGGGTTATTTATGAGTTTTGCAGTGATACAGTGGAAGCTTATTCAATGGAGGTATTTAAGCTCCGCAGGAATTTACTGTGTGTCATATCTGAGAACCTGGGTCTAGAGCCCAATATATTTGAAGAGATGTTTGGAGAAAAAGTGCAGGCCGTGAGGATGAACTTCTACCCTCCCTGCTCTATGCCTGATCTGGTTCTAGGTTTAAGTGCACACTCTGATGGAAGTGCTATCACTGTGTTGCTACAAGATGATGATTCTGTAGGCTTACAGATTCTTAACAAGAACCAGTGGATTTCTGTAAAGCCAATCCCAGATGCTCTAGTTATCAACATAGGTGACACTCTAGAGGTATGCCTAGACAAGTTTCCATTACACAACGAATTCCAATTGCAGTCAATATATATTGAATTGACTGTTTGAATTGTTGGCAGGTTTTGACAAATGGACAATACAAGAGTGTTGAGCACAGAGCAGTAACAAATAGAAACAAAGAAAGATTATCAATTGTTACATTTCATGCTCCAAGCTACGACGTAGAGTTGGGTCCATTGCCTCAATTAATAGATGAAGATCATCCAAGGCTATACGAGAACTACAAACATGTAGACTACAATCGCCACTATCTCACTAACAAGTTGGAAGGGAAGAAATCTCTAGATTTTGCAAGCATTTGAATGTAAACGAATGCCAAATCTATTTGACAAAAGGACAATTTATGAAAATGGCAGCTATATAATTATCTAAACAAATGTTAAATATATTTGATAAAAAATAAGCAAGAAGAAGGATATTTTTACGACTCTTCATACACAAAGAGACTTTTATTCTGTTTGTTGACATTATCGGGAACTAAGATTGAAAAGAAACGCTATTGGTAGATGTCTGAATGCTTTCTTCAAAATGGACACGGCATATTGTGCCACTTATACAAATCCTATATTCTCATTTATCAAATCAAGAAACCTCTTCGATCAGATTGTCTCAAAGAATATCGTAGAATCCCTATCCAATCGGCAGAATTGTTCATATTCCATTGACCAGGAGAGATTTGAATGGTCTGCATATACCAATAACGCTCTCTCTACGCAACTCAACGGTATTTCTGACGTCAGCGCTAAACGAATTAGAGAGCATAGTAGTAGAATTGGGTCTGTAACCAACAAGTAACAATTATGTAATTTGTTGTGTTATGTTAAAATGGTATATTTAGAGCCTGTGTGATTTCAGAAAGTATCAGAAGTTAGAACCATATCCTGTTATACAGCAGTTGTCGAAACGAAACTTCACAAAGCTGTCAGAAGGACGACTCCAAGAAGCCAGATTATGAAAAGGATATTGAATGCAATGAAAGAATTTTAATGAAGTTCAATATATATGCAAAAACATCTGAGTGAACTAACACCAAATGATAATCTGTCCCTAATCTTCAATATGAGAACGAACAATATAGAGGTAGGCAAGTATAACTTGTTCTAATGTTGAACAGCTGGGCCATTATGACAAAATGGTAGCTATCGTGAATCGACAAGACGGCGTGTCAGATCATGGTGTGATGGCCTAAAGATGCGAGACACAATATAACCAATATCTTTGATCTGTCCTTAAGTAAGCAAAAGTTAAAAAAGGAATCACCGCTCTTGCAAATAAGATTTGGTGGTGGCTCTTTGGAAGTACACCATGTTCTCTTCCTCTTATTGCTCAGTGCTGTTCTTATTTTATTTTGGTAGAGTTTTTCAGAAATACGTCACACTTAGATTGATGATATGTAGGTCATAGAAGGGCGAGAAGTTCAGTTGGTAGAGCATTTTAATATTAAATAAAATGTCTTAGATTTGAGTTCTGACTGGTCCATATGAGCTATAGCTCAACAAGTGATATCAGAGCTAGGTTAAGAGGATCAAACACCTGCACTATGACTTAAGGGAGGTGGGGTGAGGGGGACGGATGTTGGAAATAAGCCAAACATAGGTCAACGATGGGTTGGTCAAAGAAAGACTAGTAGTTCAATTAGTAGAACATTCCAACAACAAATGGAAAGTCCTAGGTTTGAGTCTTAGCTAGTCCATATGAATTGTAGCTCAACATAATTGTCATTCACATATCTGAATTACAAGATTTCATCTAATTAGCAATTTCCATTAATTTTATTTATCTTTTCTATCATGGAATTTCATGAGATCATTTATTTTGTTATGGGTAGGGAAAGCTAAAAATCGTTTTGTTTTTTTATTTTGAAGATATTGACTATTATTATTAAAATAGTGTTATTACTTTTGCATTTTTGTATGTTGAAGTTTAATTAAAGGAGATGATACTAAAGCTTCAATAATTCAAGAACCATGTGTTATCAGTAGAATACTATTGCATGACAACTTACAAATCAAAGTGTAGTCACTCTCACACCACTATTAGCTTGGCGGCGAGGTTGGTATTTTTCTCAAAGAAAGGCTCCTAAACATATAATGTGGAGCTAAGAATAGTATGATGATTCCACCTATAGGGTAAGATGTTGTTCTCTCTCTCATTGTACAAGATCAAGATTTGGGAGTTTCCATATTCTTAGCCAAATTTACACTTCAAAATGGCTGGTTCCTACTCATAATGAGAATTATTCACCTCCTCTCAATACTTTTAATTGTGATTAAGTATGTTTTGATTAAGATAAAGGCAAGAAGGGGTCATACTCATTACAAATCAACCATAAAGGGAAACGAAAAAATAAATCTCACCAGTGGTGAGACAATGAAAAACATCAAGGAGAACAACAAATCCAACAAGGCTTTTGGTTAGAGGAAAGAACCAAAATAAAGTTTTGGAAGGACCCAAAACCAACAATAGACACTCAATGTGGTTTAAACCCATAAATTAACCCCACAATAATGAACTTACAATTTCATTCACACAACACCACACCAAGATATGATAAGGGAATCATCAACCTCCAATCCACATATAGACACACTTCACAAATCTAAACATAGGAGAAAACCTTCACAATAGGTTTCCTAACCAAGAGGCACAAACTCTCCACTAATTAGAATGATAATAGGTCACTTCCAAACAGCCACACAATTCCCAAGTTGTCTCATTGTAATGTGACATCACACAAGTAGAAGGATAATACTAAAAAACCCCCTTGACCTACGAGGAATGTTGATAACACAAAAAAAAAACCATATAGGCTTTCAACCTTCCTGAGTAACTACAAGACTAGGCGAAAAATCTCCCTAGCCCTAGGTTTGACAATTGAGCAACTTCGGAAGAAGGGACATAAAACAAAGAAATAGATGTATTAAAGCTCTAAACATCTCTAGAATCCGAAGACCAATGGGAACAACTTACGTTTATGGAGTTTTTCCATACAAAGCCCTAAAACAGAGAGGAATGTTCTTTTTCTAAGAGAAATATGTTTTGACTATGCTTTAAAGGTTTAGCTAATGAAAATGATCATCATGACCAAGGCATGAGGCATAAAATTTATCCTAGGATAGGAAAATCACTGGCTAACTAATAAATGAAACATTAACATTCTATTTTTTTTATCAGGAATGAGGTTTCCCAAGCATTGGAATAGGTTGCCCCACTAGCAAGAAGGTCACTAAAATATACTTAGAGAAATTTTGGGCAACATGGGTAGGTTCTGGGTGAAACAAGGCCTCCTAGGCACAATACTAAGCCACCCAAACATGGAACTAACACTTCTAAGTACATTCTAAGCCCAAATTGAAACATTCCTAAGTTTATTTTAGGATTAGATGAAACATTGAATACATACAAAATTATATGTGTTCCTTGCTCTAACTCCACTTGGCATAGATCAAGATACTATAAGGATACCAATTAAATGGCATATAAAATCCATTCCAAGAGGGAAGTCCAATAATATATTACAATTACAAGAGGACTCAAATGTCAACAATATCAATTACATTAATAAATTAAATGGAATAAAACATAAAATACTTCTACCACATGAAGTTGTCTTCAAATCCACCATGATTCTCTAATCCCTAGCGGTGGTTTCCATGCCACCCAAAAAGATCCACTCCCACTGTGCTAGGAGATAGTCACATGTGCCACAATCAAAACACTCACACCAAGAACATTGGGAGATGACTTACACACATGCCATACATGAAGTATACACTCAGCATACACATCATATAAAATACTCATCCAAAATCACAAGATAGATCAAATAAAAGTCCTCATTTGGTACAAGCACAAATGACATATCAGAAATCCATATTGGGAAAACTCACCAATGTCACATCCCAAACATACAAGATGCTATGGTAAGATACTAGAAAACTAGTAGGGAGTGTCATCATGATGCTCACCAATATGGCATGTGTAGAATCTAGTACCTATCTCATATAAACTAGAGTACTTGACCTTACAAGACCCAAGCTCCTTAAATTGACATGTCTTCCCATAAATCCTTAGCCTTTCAAAGAACCTAAGACATGAGAGGACAATTAGTTAGATCATTTTAATTAATTACCCTTGTTTCATTAATTATCAATTAATTATATGACTCCCCACCTATGGTCAACCTTATTCTTAGGCTCTTCCCACTCACCAACAAGTATGTCATGAAAAACAATGCAATAGTTACATGGCATAAATTATTTTTAACCTCAAAAATCGGAAAACATGATCACAAAACAATCCTTATGAAGATCCATTGAGGAGATTCTAATTCCCCCAAAATAAAGGATCCAATTTCACTTTGAGAATTCAATTTCTATAGAATTATTTGGAAAGGAAAACCCATAAATTTCCAATTCCACCATTGAAGAAAAGCCTGAAAAATTAAAATTTCTAATTTCTAATTTATAAAAATACCGTTTGGCTTTAAATATTCCCAAAAAAACACTTTAGAGGAAAAATTTACATTTTATGCATCTTTAAAAAGAAAGGGGCATTATAACCACATAATTTGGAAACTTTTAGAAAAAAATACAAAACAATTAAATAAGCATAAGATTTTATAAATTTAATTGTTGTGATGTGAGAAAAAGGGATCTAGGGTCTAAATCACACTTCTTCCAATATCATAATGAAAAGGACTAAAATTGATCTCAAAAACCTACTTAGATACTAACCTCCATGGAAGAGCTAGAATGGTGGATCAAGGTTTTAGTCCTTTGATGTGCATGTGTGTGTGATAATTATTAATTAATTTTTAATTCAATAATGTGATAATGAAAATTTATGCCTAGGTTAACTATGAAAATAAAAAAATGAGATGATTATTGTAAAATTTAGAACTAGAAAATAAAAACATAGTTTTGAATCTAGTAGAGTACAAATATAGAGGAACTTGACATATAAATATGAGCTTGAAATAACTAGACATGAGCTTTGGGAACCCTAGATATAAAAGTAAGACACTCATAATAAGATTTCATTCTTCGGTTGTTCTTTTTCTATAGGTTCTTGTCCTCTAGACTTAGTGTCGAAACTTCATCTATTGCTGATACAATCCACTTTCCCTAATGTTTTTACTTGTAGGACTTGAATTCTTGAATGAAAAATTAGGCCTTCAATCCTCTCCAAATTTTCTTGATCTATAACATACAGACAAGAAAGAGCGGAAATATTTGTGCCATTTTGGGGATTGCCTAAATAAATCCCCATTTTTTTATTTCTACCTCCACAATATCTATGATGGTGTAAAAGAGACCTTACCCTTGTTTGGGAAAAGACTAAATGATGAACAAGTGATAAGTTGACAATTAATGCAACTTACCACTTAGATATACATTCCTTAATGGACTGAAGTCATTGTAATCATCACCTTCAAGGAGAAATTCTATGCTTGATTTGAATTCTCGTAACTGTTAGTACTGACAAAATAAAAAAAACATGAAACAAATTTAAAAACACATTTAAGGTTATGTGCAGGATCATGATGGGCCAAAAAGTGGCAATATGATGGGTATGTGGCTAATGACTATTTTTCTACTTAAAATTGATTAAACGAAAAGGGTTTTTAAAGGTGATTCTTAGCTTTCCATTGATATAAACTATGTTTTAATTTGAATTTAATAAGTAATTATTATTCATTTTCTATTCAAATTATGACTAATGTCCTGATTGATAGGCTGATTGAAAAATATCTATAGCTTTCAAATGACATCACATTTTTTGAATCCAAAACATGTGTCACATTATATGCTTGGCATACTATAGAATTAAAAAAATAAAAAATTGAATTTCATGAAGTTTTGACCAAGTTAAGGTAGTCAGACATACGAGTTTATATATTTTTAAAAAAGTTGTAATAAAAAATTCATAATTAATTATTTACTAGGAAAAAAATTACAAAAAATATGCATCACATCAGGGCATGAGTCCTCTACTTATATCTAAAATCTTATAAAAAATATTATCATTTTATTGTGGTTAGGGTGGTCAGAGACACCTACTTATTTTTTCCCTGAAATTTAAGTACTGCATTGAAATTTCAAATTTTCACCAAATAGATTATTATTATTTTTAAAAACCTAGTAGTTTAGAAACTACACTCAATTTTCTACAGATTCTATTGTTACATATTTTTGAAATAATATACATAACTTATTCAAATTTTTACGTCAAATTGCCTAACTCTGACTTTTTTGAATTTTTTGCCAATTAAGGGCCTGTTTTTGCCATGATGATCCTGCATATACCCTTAAATATGATGCATGGCTGAAATAATGCTTCTATAATTATGCTAATTCTACTCTTGACTTCTTTTTGGATTCTCAATTGCTCAATTAACTTCACTAGGATTTCAAATGGTGAAAAAGACTTGTATTTATATGCAGTTCTTTGATTTCCCACAAATTAAATACCTATAGTTGACAAATGAATTTGGATTTATAAATGTTAAAATGTTGACACTGACATGCATGAATTTGGGCCAAAATAGGTTGGACAAGGGCATTGGGTCACTATTCCAAACTTGTTTTGGGGTCTTAAGCATCAATAAATGAATATTAAATCCTCATTCTTAATTCAACCTTTGATTCTCCAAAGATTATTGAGTAACAAGAAAAATAAATGCACAATTCAGTCTAGGAACATCAAGGGGAGGTAAACCTAGTGTGAAATTATCAAGGGTGACAATTTATGATGCTACATTTAGCCCCCATTTTAGTAAGAGTATTAAATTACACTCAAAATTACACTAAAATAAGGATAAGAAAAGAATGGTTTAATTATCCAAACATTGACAAGATAGGACAACATCGAACATAGGGGATGTGCTAGCCCCTAGGCTCAAGATCTTATGACATAACAATGTAATGACAACATAAAACACAAACATGAGGTGTAGTGCAACATGAAAAACATGAAGCATACATGATGAAGACACACAACATAACATAATTGAAAGATAAAAATGATAGAAACGTATTGAAGAAACAAAGAAAACACAAAGCCAACACACAAAAAACATAAGAAAAATATATAATAATCACAATAAAAACAAAAAAAACATGGTTAGTACTAAAGAGGATTCGAGTTGGTAAAGTAAAGAGACTTCAATGTTAAATTTATCTCAAATACCTAATTTCATCTCTTAAATATTGTGTTATACAAGATAGTGCTCTCATAAGGACCAATAAGTTGTGTTATGTTAGACCACTAATGAGTTGCATAGATCTACTGGCTAGTAAGCTACATTATGATAGGTGTCCATGCAATATGATGGGTTTCACAAGACTAGAAAGCTACATTATGCTACTTTACTCATGAAATATATGGCTCCACTAGAAAGAAAGTTGTGCTATGCTATGTAGCCATGTTAAAAGGTGCTCAAATCCATGGATTAACAAGTTATGTCATTGCCAAATCCATGGACTATTTTGAAAATCATGCCTCAAGGAGCACATAAAAGTTTAACATCATGCGAGACTATTTAACACCACATGGAATGAATAACCTCATGTTTCATATAAAATTGTAATGTCACAGGGGACCATTTAATGTCAAAGGGGACAAATCACCTTAGGGGGTGTATAAAAGTTTAACATCATAAGTGACAAAAGCATAAATCATGCCTTAGGGGGCATTATAAATAACACCACCACAATGGATGAATGCCAACAAAATTATCATTATAATTCAAAGGACATAACTCAATGAATTGGAGGTCACACCTTAGTGAGTATCATACATGACACCACCACTAAAAGAGGACAAAACATGGAATGAAGGGTCACACCTTAAGGGGTATCAAACATAATACCAACACTAAGGGGGCACAAACATGACATGCAAAGCCACACTTTAGGAGGTATCAAGCATAAAACCACCATTAATGACACACTAACAAAGATTGAGAAGGCCACACTTTAGAGAATATTGTGTATGATATTACTACTAAAGGTAAACCACGTGATATATAAGGTCACACTTTATGGGATATTCTATATAATACCACCACTAAAAATTCCATATGGTTTAATTACAAGGTTAAACCTTTTAGAAGTTCATGTATGATATTATCACAAAAAGGGACACCACATGAGATACAAGGCCACACTTCCTAGAGGATATCATATATCATATTGCCACTAAAGGAGCCATATGGCTTAGATTCTTATCTAATGCCCTAAAAAATGGGGGGATATTCCCTCCCCTTAAAATGTTAGTTACTTACTACACTAATATTTTAAGGAGATAATGAATGAAGAGGTGATCATTTAGAAAGTATACAATCCTACAAGATATGTTGTCCATTCTCACCAAGTGTATGGACAAGGAAACCATATGAGGATATTATCTTGTTGCTCCTTATTAATGAGATATTGTTATAGTACAATTTTTTTTGTGTTCCCATGCATGGAAATGAGTGTCATAGGATACTATGAATACCACATAGCAAGGAGAAACACCATAATAATTAATTTATTATTTTATATGGGTCTACATCAATGTCATACAATTGAATTAACCATTGTAATTTTATTTTTAAAGAACAACTGTCATTAGTATAATGTCCAAAAATTCGATGATATACATAAAAATAATTTTTTTGAGTTATTTATTTACCATCTTTCCTTTCACGAATAGGTGGTAGAGTGATTAATTCCCACTATGAAATCATACATAATGTACATTCTATTTCATACAAGGTATGCATGAAAGGAAGGAAGCCATTTCCAATTGGACCATGAGGTGGTGGTAGGGTAGAAGTTGGAGTAAATGTCTTATATGAAGATGGAGGACCTTGATAACCAATCCCTTTTGTAGATTCCTACAGTGTATGTTCTAGGATAGTGTGAATTTCATGTTCTCTCATTGTATCACAACCTTGTTTAGCAATAATTCTAAATCAATGGTTGTATCACTAACTTTGTTTGCATAGGATGGATGAATAATTTTTGTCACATATTTATATTTATTGGAATTATCAAGGACATTTATATATAATGGGTGAGGGTTGAATTGTAAAGGATTCTCTTTGTGAAAGGAAGAAAACATGTCTAGCGAAGGTATGGTAGGCTTTGTGGATTTTTGGCTAGGGTAAACAGGTAATATCAGAGGATGATATATGGGTTCTTTAAGGAAAATTTTATCTTTAAGGGAAGGTAACGTATTGTTTGGAGAGCTATCAATGAACTCTTCTTCTTGCACCAAGATATCCTCACTATGAGGAAATGCATTGAGAGAAAATGATACATGAGCCTCATTGCTTGTTTGAGAAGCATTACCAAAGACACAACTTGAAACATTGATCAAGGATTTGAGTAAAGACATCATTTTAGCAAAGCACTCAAACACTATGAAAGCTCTTGGCTAATAATTATATTCACTAAGATAATGACTCTTACAGAATAATGAAAACAAAACCTAGGAATAGATCTGGACATAAGACTTAGAGAGATCATTGTCACCAAAAGCAAGTCCAAAACAACCAAGATAGGGGTGTTCGATACCCTAGAATTGATGAGTGACGTTTCAAAATTTTAAATATCTTAAAATAAACATCACTATAGTTTGAGGATCTTAATTTATAGATGTTCAGGTCTAGCAACAAGAAGATTTTAAGAAATGTACAAGAAATCAATTTTTCTATATGGAAACATAATTATGCATGCAATTCGAGATGTTTAAAATAATGCAATGTACCAAAAGGAAAATTTTCAAGTTACAAAATGCAATAATAAACTAAACATTGTTTGAAAAATCTAGAAATTGAAATTTCCCTCTCTTGAAATGACAACAACAATTTAAATGTTTACTTTTTCAATATCATATGCAAGCATAGATAACAATTTCAAACACTTTCAGATTATTTTTAGATTTTATCTTGACATAATGAGATTTTTTCAGTGTGATTATTGACTAGATCTCTCTTACAACAACTAAAATGAAAGCTATTTTTTTTTAAATTGAAAATTCTATGCAAATTTTTACTTTTTCAATCAAAAATTTCATGCATAAATAAAAAATTAAAAAAAAATCAGATTATTTTCATATTTTAACATGACCTAACTAAGATTGCATAAGGTTTTAAAATGCGCAAACATTAGGTTCACCAAATTGTGATGTGGGAAAAAGAGATCTAGGGTCTAAATCACACTTCTTCCAATATCACAAGAGAAAGGACTAAAATTGATCTCAAACACCCATTTGGCTACTAACCTCATTGGAAGAGCCATAATGGTGGATTAGGGTTTTATTACTTTCATGTGTGTGTGATAATAATAAATTGATTTTAATTGATTTAACTTGATAATGCAAGTATGTACATGGGTTAACTATGAAAATACAACAAACTAACATTATTTCTAAAAAATATAGAACTAGGAAAAAAAAGATTTCATAAGGGTAGAGTGTAGACACAAATGAACTTGAAATATAAATATGAGCTTTAAATTTGATTGGATAGAAGCACTAGGTTTCCTAGAACTGAAAAGTCGATACTCAAAATTAGATTGCAGCCTCTTATTGCTCTTTATTTGTAGGTTCTTCTCCTCTAGACTTAGTGGGAAATCAAAACTTCATTGTCACTAATAAAATCTAATTTCCCTAATTTATTGACTTATACGACTTTAATGCTTGAATGAACAATTAGTAATCCACTTTCCCTAATTTATTGACTTATATGACTTTAATGCTTGAATGAACAATTATTTCTTTAATCCTCTCCAAGTTCCCTTCATATATGTAATCTTCACACAAGAAAGAGGGAAAAGGGTTGTGTCATATAGGGGATTACCTAAGTCAAACCCTATTTTAGTATTTCTACCTCCATAATGACTATGATGATGTAAATTAGAGATTACTCTCATTCAGGAAGAGTTTAAAAGATAAAAAAGTGATAAATTGACAATTGATGCAACTTACCACTAAGATCTACATTCCTTGATGGACTGAAATCATTGTACTCATAACTTTCAAGGAGAATTTGGATGCTTGATTTCAAGTCTTGTATGTGTTAGTACTCACAAAACAAATAGACATGAAACATAAATAAAATCACATGAAAACATGATGCTGAAAGGTACACTTTTGTTGCTTCTATACTTGTTAGATAGAATAGCGATCTTCACATTCTCTCATTCAAGGAAAACCTTAGAGATCTCAACCTAAGATGTACAAAGGAGAAAGTGATCTTGCAATAGGGATATCTTAGGGTCTAATTATAAACTAAAGAGGGGTTCACCACCAAGCTAGGGCTTGGAAAGATTAATGAAACACAAGATCTAATGTTTATCACTAATGTGATGCAATACTTCATTAAATGACCTTGAAATGCATGTAAATGAAAATACAGAAATGCAAGATCAGAGGTGTGCACCTAGAAACCTAAAGAATATTGGAATGAGCTCCAAAACACTAAAAATCTTGAAATTCTAGGGCACACTGGGAATCATATGCCACTTTGGGAATATAAGTCCCAGACTAGGGTTTCTAGTTTGGAATAGGTTTCTGGAAGTGTAGACTCAGGATCTGCAAAAATCTATAAATTTTTCCTGTAGTGGGGCTCATACGCCACTTCTGGCATATGAGTCTTATTCTGCTTTTTTGGGAATTCAAAGTTCACATCTGTGCCTCAACCTCTGGTCTTCTCTTCCATATTGATTTTCCAATCCAAACCTATAAAAAGACCTACAAAACAAAATATAGACTTGATTTTCTAATGTGCGTTTGCCTCGGTCAAACCATCAGATTGGTGATTAAACCTTGATAGAAACAATGAACCTTGAATGCAAATGTGAAAATAAACCTTGACCTTAAGTGTGTCTGAGATTAGGAAATCTAAAAATGTAATGCAACCCTATTCTAATGTGTAAGAATGAGATGCATGAATGAAGCTTGAATGTAATGACTTACTTTTAGAGATATCAAATCACCCTAATAAGCCATGATGATGCATGCACCTTCCTTATTCTGAAAGTAGAATTAGAATAGAGGATGGAATCACTTAGGAAACAAGTCATTAGGCTTGTCTTGATGGCTAGTTGCATCTCCCCAACCTAGAATCCATCATGATTTACCATAGACAACCATAATCAACCCTTGACAATGTTAGATCTTGAATGAAAGTGAGCTTGAAGACCTATAAAAATGTAATAATGTTGCTCCAAGGCTTCAACTTTGTTGATTGCTTGCTTTTTAATGTTCTTGTGAAGAATGCTTGAATTCTCTTGAATGCTTAGATCTTGAATTTGCTCTTCCAAAATTCTTGCTTAGATGAAATAATGACTTGAAATCTTGTTTATATAGGCAATACACCTAATTTACCATTACTTAGATCTCAAAAGCTAACATCAACCAAATATTTGAATTTCCCACTCAAGCCCTAAAAAGGCCACAAATGGGACTCATACTCCACTTGTGTCATATGGGTCCCACCTAGGGGGACTCAGACGCCCAAGGTGGTGTATGAGTCCCACCTTAGATTTTTGGGGTGGGTTGTTATAAATTTTAGATTTTTTGATGATTTTGTCAAGTTTTCAATTGAAATAAGCCTCGAGATCCAAAATAAAGGTCTTAGGGTCCTATTAAGATGATTTAAAGGGGTATTAAATGCAAAGGTGCTAAGATAGGTCCAAATTAAGTGTGAAATTGTACTATTTTCAAGAGCGTATAATTTTTTACACTAAATTTAGCCCCCACTTTAGCACCCATATGACTCTAATATGTGCATATGTAAGCTAAAGGAATCCAAACAATAAACTTAGTTTCATAAAAAGGATAGTCATATAGGTTCATTCACAACATGAGAGAATGAAGTCTCCACTATAGCTATCAGCAACACAAATTTTTTTAGTTGTCCAAAAATCCTCTTATCTAACTTCTTCTAGAAATTGAATTCAAGGGTAGATGTATGCCCCCTTGATTCCAGTTGCTTTATGGACATGGAATCAAGGTAGTAGTCTAACTGCATTGAATAAGGTAAGTCATATCATAGGGTATTTCCAAGTACCATACCACATAATGATAGGTGTATGATGAGGACCAAAGTAGAATCACGGTTCAGACACAACAAATGGTGTCGAAAACAAATTTCTCTAGCTCTCAGTATGCTAGTTTGAATGAAAAGGGAACTTTTAACCCTAATATAGTAAAAACCTAATTTTAACCTATATAAGAGCAAAAAGTGAAGTAACTTGAACTAATTTTATCTTTTACCTTCTTGTAACTTGACTTTGTTGGAGAGTGATTGAAGATGTTGAGCTGATGAGAGTACGAGCCTTTGAGACTGGATGTATTACAAGAGGAGGTAGCCCAAGGTGAGCTACAACATTAGGTGAGTCAATTTTTCTTCCTTAGCTTTGTCCTTACACATTTATTTTATGTTTTTACGCATTTCTAGGTTGATTTAGATCCTTAGAAGAAAATTTTGCAAAGCATCCCTTTTTTTGCAAAGTGTCCCCTTTTAAGCAAAGTGTCCCTTTTTGTCGTGAAGTGTCCCACTTTGTTGAAAAGTGTCCTATTTCTTTGCGAAGTGTCCCAAAAGGGAACTAAAGTGTCTAGGACCCTTAGAAAAGTACACTAGAACAACTTTAGTACACTTTTTTTTATTTTTGATGTATAGATTTAAGATGTTAAAATGCTTATAGGACATATTTTTTCTTTTTTGTTAGATTCTGCCTCGATCACGACAACGTCTCAGCGGTAGATAGTTATGTCACCTATGAGACTTAGTCCTAACATTATCAAAGGAGGACACACATATATTATAAACCCCTAGATTATATTGGGCATACCTCATTCCCCCATGAGGTACCATGATGCTATGTTGATGGCATTGGTTGAGTGGTGAGATGCAAACACCTGTACATTTCATCTTCCGATAGGCAAGATAATGATCACCTTAGAGGACATCCATTACATTCTTCAAGTTTCAATTTGAGGTTAGAGAGTTCATTTTCTAGGGGATCGACCATTTCATCAAATGAAATATGATTTATAGATTTGTCTTGGAGATCCGATTTTGGATGACACCCTGGGGCCGTGCACTGAGCTATCATGGCTACTTTATTTGTGAGCACCACTTTTGGTATGGATTATGATTTTGACCATGGCACTAGTACTCATCCCCAATGGCTAGGAAGTAGATATAGATGGAGGACTAGTTCACATGATATGACATATGGTGGAGTAGAGGACCATATATTCCTGGGGGCACAACATCCTTTCACACTTGTATTATTATCTAATGTAGTTTATGTACCACAAGGTAGATAGTATGGTGCATTGTACGTGCTACTACAGGTGCATGGTGCCTAGAGCATATCACATACACTAGGCCAATAGGGTTTCTGTCAATAGTAGCTCTAGGATATCCTTGTACATTTAGTTATCTAGTGAGGCAGTTATGGTAGTATGGAGATTTACACTTTTGGAGGGTTAGATTTGACCGACTGGACCAGGAGGATATCTTATGGAGACCATACTAGTTGATACCTGAGTGGCTAGATGAGACCTAATAGTTGAGGAGACTATAGATGGACAAATTTTTGGTAGGTAGACATGATTATGCAATATGAATCTTCTACTATAATCATATCATGCAATAGTTTGGGTAGATATAGGTACCACTAGTGGCACAACCTTTCTTCAAGTGATCAATGCGGAGTGATCAGAGGCTAAGGGATATGAGACAACTCATCACTAATGATGTCATCTACAGTGACTTAGATTACAAGGATCATGATATGCCCCTGGTCTGTGACACTGATGATGTCAGTACCACATATGTGTACAAAGAGTGATGGGTGGAAACATGACCAACTCATGTATTCTTGATGGATGAGTTGATATCTAATGGAGGACCACTCTCAAATCAAAGAGACAAGGACGAGGATAGAGCTAAGGAGATAGGGCTTAGGGATATGGACCTATTTGCATATGTGATAGATGAGGAATATGATGAGGCTGTAGATCCAAATTATGATGGGTAGGAGGAGGATTAGGGTTGGACGAGGAGGAGGATGAGGAGGAGGAGCAACTGATAAGCAAGGGTGATGATACAGTGGATGAGGATCTAGTTGGCCATGAGTGGAGAGAGCTATCTACCACTTGTGTGACTAGATCTTTGTCAGCAACTACAACACGCACCGAAACCTATAGTCATGAAGAGGCTAGCACATCCTCTATGCCTCATACACAAGTAGAGGATGTCTTTAAACAACCATCTGGAGATCTAGGTGATGATGTTTTATTTGCAATTATGCTTATTCTTTAATTATTATATTTTTTATTTTCATATACATATATATATATATATCATTGTGTGTACTAATTATATCTATGATTTCTATCTTGTGGGGGTTGTGAGAGACCTACATGATCTCTATCACTAGGTTGTTACAAAGATAGTGTCTTTGTCAGTCTATGAGGATGCTACTGATATAGATTATGTGCCCCCACTCTTCGTGGAGTGGGATGCAGAGCTATTAAAGCCATATGTTAGACTGAGGGAAACATATGAGGGTTTTAGGAGGAACACCCACCAAGTTGAGACTACCTTCAAGGAGATCTAGTCATCTCAATCCCTAGTAGAGGTCGAGAGACCCCATGTAAAGGTATCCAAGCTACAAGAAGATAGAGATCACTTGGTGGATGAGCATTGAGAGGCCATTGGTTGAGCACATGGTTTACAGTACGCATTGGATGCTCTTATCAGTTCTCAATCACGATTGCATACCACCGTCTCTCAGTAGGATATCTCTAGAAAAATGTGATCACTAGATCCTAATGGATTCAATAGTCACATACCATAGTAGCATTATATATATTGATGACAAGTACTCAAAATTTCTCTATATATATATGATCATTTGATGTTTGATTATTTATGTTTATGTGTCTTATATTAAATGGCAATGGGATTGATCAAATATTCTTTGTAAGAATATTTAATAAATGTCTCCATGATTTAACATGCTTTATGTGATCTAATTAAAGCTATTCTAGTTTTTCTTAGATGCAACATTGTAAGCATGTTATACTAAATTAAATGCACCTATGATCTAATTGTAAAACATTAAATGCATATAAGGATCTAATCTAACACAACACACAAGATTATCTTGAGTAGTGTGAAGCCTAAAGTAACTATCTAAAATTTTAATTAAAATAATTACTTTAATATTCAAGACACACAAATAATTATTTGTCAAGAACGAAGCAATGTGAGAGCACATAGAATATCATCTACTAACTTTAACACCACTACTTTATAATTCACACTATTCAAGAAAATTAGACATAGTACCAACATAAATACACAACATTTATAGGTTCCTTAAGAGGTCTACCATCCATTTATGTTAACGTATATGCTTTGAACCCATAACTTTCATTAATTATATAAGGTCCTAACCAATTAGGGCTGAATTTTCCTTTTTCAGTCAGGTTGATGTTACGTGTATTTTCAAATAACACCAAATCACCTTTATTGAATACAAGAGGGATGACATGATCATTGTAAATATGCTACATTTTTCTAGAATAAAATTGAAGATGTTCAAGAGTGTTAATGCATTATTCATCAAGCATTTCAAGTTGATGCAATTGTTTCTCTCTATAAGTATTATCACCAATAAGTCCTTGTGGAGTGATCCTTAATGAAGGAATCTCTAACTCCAAGGGAATTATTGCCTTGGTACCATGGAAAAGGTTATAAGGAGTAGTCTTGGTGGATTCTCTTATATTATTACGATAAGCCCATAATGCATATGTCAACTATGTGTGCCAATCCTTATTATTTTTTTACTATCTTCCATAGGATTTGGTCAAAAGTCTTATTAGTTGATTCAACTTGACCATTATATTACGGGTAGTAAGGTGTTGAGAAACGATGTTGGATGTTAAATGTTTCTAGGAACTTCTTCACATCATTATTCTTAAATGGTGCTCCATTGTCTAAAACCAATGTGGAAGGGAGTCCAAAGTGGGCAATAATGTGTTCAAATATGAAACAACATATCACATCAATAGTTGTGGAATGAAGGGGAATAATTTCTATCCATTTTGTGAAATAATCTATTGCGATTATTATAAAAGTGTTCCCAGCTAAAGAAGGAGGTGGAATTTTTCTCATCAGATCCAGTCCCCATACTAGGAATGGCCAAATAGGAATTTGGGCTTGAAGCTCAGAAATAGGAGCATGAATCAAATTGTTATGTTCCTGACATTTGTGACATTTCTTAACATATTCAAAAAATCTGTTTCCATATCTCTCTAATAATATCCCATGCAAACAAGTTTTTGAACTAATGATCTTCCTCCAAAATGACCTCCATATGCACTTGCATGAGCTTCTTCAAGTGTTATGGGGATTTTAGATTCTTTAAGGTATCTAAGTAAAAGACTGTTAAATGATCTTTGGTATAACACATCAGTGAGAATTATATACTTAGATGTGATTTTGTGAAGACGATCTCTAGTATTCTTAGTTGTCAGCTCAGGAAAGCTACCTTATTTTAAATAATTAAATATTGGTGTATACCATTAACTAGAGCTTTCCATTATTGTTGATAATAATTCTTTGGCTTTGGATTCTATTGATGGGATCATAATTGTATGAAAAATAAAAGTAAAATCTTTTGAAGGATCTTGAGGGGATATAAGAGAAGCTGCACTTGCCATTGCATTTGTATGTTGATTATATTTTCATGGGATGTTGTCAATGGTAAATGAATCAAAATTCTCTAACAAATTCATTATGAGATCCTTATATTTTGATAGTTTTCCATGCTTTGCTTGATACGTCCCATTTATTTATTTAATGACTAATTGGAAATCATTGAATATCTTAATATTTTGAGCTCCCAGAGTTAAACCAACACATAATTGATGCTTCATACTCTACAGTATTGTTCATGCATAGGAAATTTAACTGATATGACAAGGGGATAGGTTTTCCTCCAGGAAGAGCTATTGTAACTCCCACACCGGAGCCTATTATGCACTTAGATCCATCAAAATATAATTCCCATGTTTCTTCATCTTTTTAAATAGTCAACACATTATCATCAAGGAATGGTTTTGTATTAGCTAATGCCAGGGGCAAGGGAGCATTTGCTAAGTAGCTAGTTAAGGCTTGTCCTTTAATTGGTTTTTGTGAAATAAAATTAAGGACAAACTCTGTTAACAACATAACCCATTTAGCTAAGCATCCTAATAAATCTGTTTTAGTGAAAATATTTTTTAAAGGATCAAATTTTGTCATCACATGTATTTCAACATTTATTAAGTAATGTCTCAACTTACTATTAGCAAAGAAAAGATCCAAACATTGTTTCTCTACCACTACGTATTGTTTCTCATAATCAATTAGAGTTTGGCTAATGTAATAAATAGGATGTTCTTTACCATTTTTTTCTTGTTCAACCAACAATGTTGTGAGAGCATGGGTCAATGCTACTATATAAAGGATGAAGGGTTTGTTTTTCATAGAAGGCTATAAAAGAAGTGGAGTGGCAAGATAATCCTTCAAACTCCCAAAATACTATTTACAATCCTTATTCCAATTATAGTACAAAAATTTCATAACTTGGAGATGTGTAAATGGTAATTTTTGATATACTAAGGATGATACAAAATGACTGATAACCTGATTTTTTCCTTGTAAGGTACACAATTGAGTGATGTTTCTAGAAGGTGGTATGTTAACTATAACATCAATTAAATTTTTCATATCCACCTTGATGCCTCTGCAAGATATGATAAAACCTAAAAAATTTCCACTATCTACACCAAAGAAACACTTTTTTAGATTCAATCTCATGTTGTATTTTCGCATTCACTCAAAGATCTTCTAAAGGATATTCACATTATCTTGTTTGCTTAAAGATTTGGCTAGAATATCATCAACAGAGTCTTCCAAAATCTTACGTATGTAATTGTGAAATATTAATGCCATAGCTTGTTGATATGTTTCTCCTACATTTTTTAGTCCAAAGGGTATCATCACCCAGGAAAATGTTCCCCAAATAGTTGTAAGTGTTGTTTTGTATTGATCTTGAGGGTTGATAAAGATTTTATTGTACCCAAAAAACCCATCCATGAATGACAAAGAAGCATTTCCCACATTCATAATCTACTATCATGTCAATATTACAAAGGGGAAAGCCACCTTTTAAAGATGATTTATTCAAATCATGAAAATCCATACACATCCTAATATGATTATCTAGTTTTGTGACTGCGACAATGTTTAAGATCCAAGGAGAATAATCTATAGGTCCTATGAAACTAGCTTCAAGGAGTTTTTCAATTTCTCCCTTAACTAGCAAGGCTATCTTAGGATTCATTTTACGTATCTTTTGTCTAATCATTTTAGCATTTTCAACAAGGATTATGTTGTGTGTCACTATCTTAGCATCAATTCTTGGCATATCTAAATAATTCCAAGCATAAAGCTTAGGAAATTCATGAAGCAAAGTTGTTTGGTCTTCTTGTTCCTCATCATCAAGGAACTTTCCTATCTTAATCACTTTTTTCTTATCATTAATGTCCATTGTTATGTCAATTATATCTCCTAGAGGAAGTACACTTCTTTTTGGAAATTCAAGGTTGTATTATTCTTTTCTCATGTTAATCTCACTACTTTCCTTTCCTCTATATTTTTGTTTGGTTCTAATCATAAACATGTAACCCTTTTCTTTTGAGGAGGAGTATATAATTATCATAAACTCCTAGCATTTCTTTCAAGGCTTCATCATCGTCAAAGTATTCCCGTGATGGTTCACAAGTCATATCAACCAATTCAGGATGCTTCAAGGTGAGATTGTTTTTAAATTTACACATGATGGTGTTGATGTTTAACTAGGGTCTTTTGTTTGCTTGCATTATCTTAGAAGGACAATATCCCAAACCACTTTTTGTTTCTTGCACGTGTTAGGTTATACAGGAACACATATGCCTTATTCTTTATTTCCACATCCTTTTCCACTATAACCCAATGGCTTCATAAGTTCATAACCTCTCCCATAAATTCTTTCCATTTCTTTTGGGTTTGGTGGTTTTTCGTAATCTATCTCATCAAAAATTAGTTGTATAGCTTGTATCATTTTCAATGGTAGATGAGGTAGATGCTTGTGAGTTTTCTTCTGAATTCTATGTTGACATTACCATTGGTTGTTTTTGTTTTTCATCTTCTTTTCTTTCAATTATGTATTCTCTCGTAAATGAAGGTGTGAATTCTAAGGAACCCCAATCATCTTCCAATAACTTTGACACCATTTTTTTCTTTTTTTTCTTCTTCCATATATTTTATGTTGGATGTTGGAATTATTGTGTTTAGAGGACTCATCGTTCCTTTTTCAACTTGTAAATAACTTTTAGGCTCAGATTCTATTTCAATTTGGTATACCTTATTGATGTATACATACTTCATTATACGATGAAGAGTTGAAGGTACTACATGCATTTCATGAATCTAAGGTCACCATAAAAGAAGATTATATGACAGATTATTGGGCATTACATGAATAGGAGTTTGCAAGGTAGCCTTTCCAACTGAATAGGTAAAGTAATCACACATAGCAGTTGTTTTCCTATATTGTTGAATCCTCAAATTGATAACAAATCAGGTTGAATTTTTTACTTATCCACACCAAGTTTATCCAAAAGGGTCACACTACACATATTAAGAGTAGACCCATTTTTAAAAAGGGCTCCTTTTATTCCTAATTTGTTAAAGATGGCTATTATCATGAAGGCATCACTTCTCTTTCTCATTTCCAAAGGATATAGCTCAGGTCGATGAAAGGTAATGTTTACAATAATTGTATTCATTCCTTGTATTAGAGCCGCCATTTGTACTAGGGGGAACCACTACTTGTAAACTATTTGAAGCATAGTGTGATAATTGGATGAATTTTGAATTAGGTCCCATTGGGATATTGTTGTAGGAGTATTCTTAAGTTTTTCAACAAGATCATACTCCTTCCCACCATGCAAAGTTAAATGAGGAGCAATAGGAAAGATGGGATTAGGAAAAGGTAAGGTTGTTAGAGTTGGTTGTTTTGGTTGTATTATAACTTGATTGTTGAAAAACATTGTTCTTAGGTGGGTAATGAGTAAATTTAGGCTTGTTTTTAGTTTGAAGTTTGTGTGAAGGTGGGTAAAGGATAAGTTGAGGTTGAATCACATTAAATTCTCTTAGTTTCAATTTATCATAACAAGCCTTAGTGGATGAACCCTTTGAGATGAATTCCTTAAGGGCTTCATCTAACATGTCAAAGTCATCACTGCTAAAAGGATTGAGGTTTAGGTTAGCTTGGAAAAAGAGATTTGGCATAGTCAAATAGCTATACTTTCTCCAAGGGGTTCATCAATTTATAGGTGTTTTTGGTTTTGTTTTCAAACAAATGAAAAATGTAATATAATTGAATTGGACTATGAACTAATGTTGAAAATCAAAAGTACAAGAATCTAATTCTATCCACAATTGCAATGCATGTAAATTGTGCTAACTTTAATGATTTAACTACATAACAAAAAAAAATCAAACTGAAATAAGAAGCTACCAACAGAAAAAAAAAGCCCAGAAATAGAAAAGTTCATTGACGTAAAGTGCAGTTTAAAATCTGCATTGGGTCTAAATCACCCAGAGGGGTGTATGAGTCCTATTGAGGGTTTTTTGCACAAATTTCAAAAAAAATTAGGTGATTTTTATGCTTTCTAGTTTGGATGATGTGTAAACTAAATGAAAATGTAGATTTTAGATGATTTTCAATGATTTAAGATTCAAAAAAGCAACCCATATGCACTTTCACTAATGCAAGATTTAGAAGCCCTAGAATGCCAATTAACTAGTGCAAACCCTAATGCAAAGTTAATGCAAGCAATATCTAGGATGATGATGCACTCAAAATAAGAATTATGATGTTGTAAATGCAAGTTCATCAAAATGAAAGGTAGAATTTTGTTGCTTCTATTCTTGGGAGATAGAATAACAATCTTCAAACTCTCTCATTCATGGAAAATCCTAGAGATCTCAACCTAATATGTACAAAGGAGAAAGAGATCTTGCAATAGGGCTATCCTTGGGTCTGACAATAAACTAAAGAGGGGTTCCCTACCAAGCTAGGGCTTGGAAAGATTAATTTAATGAAATATCTAATGTTTAACCCTAATGTGATGCAATACTTCATTAAATGACCTCAAAATGCATGTAAATCAAAAAAGAGAAATAAAAGAGCAGAGGTGTGCACTTGGAAACTTGAAGAAGATTGGAATGAGCTCTGAAACATTGAAAATCCTAAAATTAGGGCACATGGGGAATCACAAACAACTTTGGGCATATTAGTCCCAAACTAGGGTATCTGGTCTAGAATAGGTTTCTAGTAGTGTTGAAATGTGGAAAAAGGTGGTGCTTCCTTTCGCTTCTAGGGTTTTGGACCTAAAAGGAGAAAGACGAATTTCTCAACCTTTCACTCAAGAAAAAACCCCTGAGATTTCAATGCAAAGGAGATTGAAATCTAACAAAGGGAAGGTTCTAAGGATTGAATGATATCTAATGAGGGGTTCAACACCAAGTATAAACTTCAAAAAGAAAATGCTAGAAAAAATAGTGTGATATGCAAACAAAAGTAAATGACCTAGAAAATGCCCTAGAAATGTAAATAAAATAGAATAGAAAAGAAATAATGCAAATGGTGTGCACCAAGAAACCTTGAAGAGACTTGAACTAGCTCTTAAATTCTAGAAGTTTGGACCTTTTATGCTACTAGGATTGATTCGCCAACTTGGGCGAATCAGTCCCAAATCATAGTTTCTACATGGGAGTCTGTTTCAAGAAAAAGGGTATTGGGATCTGCAAATAGTTGTGACAAACAACTATGTAGTGGGACTCATTCACCACTCTTGGCGAATCAGTCCCATTTCACTTTTTTAAAAATTGAAGCTTCTGATCTACTCTCTAACATCTGCCCTTTCCTTCCAACTTGAGTTCTGGGTCTGAATATGTGAAAAACACCTACAAAAAAAAATCCAAATTGATTTGCTAATGGGGGATTTGTCTTGGCCAAACCCCTAGTTTGGTAATTAAATCCTGGTATAAATGATGAAATGTACATAAAAACCCTAGCCTTAAGTGTGTTAAAGACAAGGAAATCAAAAAATATGATGCAATCCTATTCTAATGTGCAAGAATATGATGCAATAATGGAAATGAAAAAGATGAATAACTCACTTGTGATGATCTCCAATCACCCCAAGTGAGATCTAATGATGCGTGTACCTTTCCTAGGCTGAATATAGAGTGACAATGGAAGATGGAATTATTGATGAAACAAGTCTTTAGGATTGGCTTGATGGCTAGTTACATTTCCCCAACCTAGAATCCATCGTGATTCACCATAGGAATCCATGATCAACCTTTAATAATGCTTGATCTTTATTGAAAGTGCACTTGAAGACCTACGATAAATGCTTTAATGTTGCTCCAAGGCTTCAATTTTAATTTTGGAATTAGAATACTCTTATGAAGAATTGGTTGAAGACTCTTAATTCTCGATGCTTGAAAATACTTGCTCAAAGTCCTTAGAGATGATGAAAATGACTTAGAAACTTGCTTTTATAGAAATTGACACCTACTTGACCGTTATTCAGATCTCAAAGGATGACATTTACCAAAAAAATGAATTGAATTGATGAATTCCCACTCAAATTTGAAAAACAACCCAAATGGGACTCATTCACCACACTTGGAAAATTGGTCCCAACTAAGGGGACCATTCGCCCAAGGTGGCGAATGAGTCACACCTTAGATTTTTGAGGTAGGTTTTTAGGATTTTTGAGGATTTGAGTGATTTATGTGATCTTTGTGTGGAATGAACCTCGAGATCCAAAATAATGGGTCTTAGGAGCCTATAAATGGTGATTTTAAAGGGAGAATTAATGCAAAGGTGCCTAAATAGGTCCAAATTAAGTGTGAAATTGCCTCTTTCTTAAAGACTTCACAATTTTATACACTACATTTAGCCCCCACTTTAGTTCCCATATGACTCTACATGCATATGTAAGCTAAAGGAATCCAATGATGTTTTTTGTTTCATAAAAGGATACACATATAGGTTCAATTATGATATGGGAGAATGAAACCCCCGCTATAGTCATATACAAAACCATAATGTTAGGAACCTCATCCTACAACATGAATCTGTTAGCTATCCAAAAATCCTCTTATCAAACATCTAACTAGAAGTCACATTCATGGGTAGATGTATGCCCCCCTTGATTCCGCTTGCTTTACAGAGGTGGAATCAAGGTAGCAATCTAGCCATGTTGAATAAGGTAAGTCATATCATAGGGCATTTCCAAGTACCGTGCCACATGATGATAGATAGTTGATGATGTCAGGAGTGGAATCATGATTCCAATGCTACAAATGACATCGAAAATGAAGTTCTCTAGCACCCATTATGTTTGATTTAGTGAAATGCGCTTTTCAAACTCTATTGTAGTAAAAACCCTAATTTTAACTTGCATAGGAGCAAAAAGTGAAGTAAATTATAACTTACTTTGTAATTTACCTTTTTGTAGCTTGAAAGTGATTGAGGAAGAGTGAAAGATTCCTAGCAGATGAGATTAAATGCCTATGAGACTAGATGTGCTGCGGGAGTAGATAGCATGTGGCAAGTGACATCATGAGGTGAGATGATTCTTCTGCCTATGCTTTGTCCTTATCTAGTAATTTGATGATTTTTATGCATTTCTAGGTTAATTTAGGGCCTTGGAATTTTTTTTTGCAAAGTGTCCCCTTTTTTTGTGAAGTGTCCCATTATTTCACAAAGTATCCCTTTTGTTCGCAAAGTGTCCCACTTTTTTGCAAAGTGTCCCACTTTTTTGCAAAGTGTCTCGTTTCTTCGTGAGTGTCCCAAAAGGGTCCTAAAGTGTTTAGGACATTTAGAAAAGCACACTATAACAACTTTAATACACTTATATGATTATTGATGTAAAATGTTGAAAATATTTGACTACTTATAAGACACATTTTTTCTTTTCCTGCTAGGTACCCACCTGTTCAAGTCAGTGTCTAGGTGGCAGATAGATTAGCCTGCTTACAGATCTAGCCCCCATGGTTTTAGTGGAGGACATAGAGTTTCTTCAGACTATTGGAGTGTATTGGACATACCTCATGGCCCCCATGAGGTACCAAGATGTGATGTTGATGGTGCTAGCAGAGTGCTAGGATGCCAATACATGCACATTTCACCTACTAACCAGTGAGATGGTGATCGCACTAGATTCACCGTATACTTTGAGTTCCTATATAGGGTGTGTGTGTATTATTTAAAGAAGAGAAAACCTTTCAGGAGATGAAAATTGACATGCAGTTGTTCACCAAAAAATTTGTGGTTGGCTATGACTTCTCTTTCAATCTTAGGATCTTTCACCTAAAAGGAGAGAGATAGAACCCCAAAATTATGGTGGTTCATTCAAAAAGGGGATTGTATGATGTGAGTATGACTAAATGCAATGTTATAAAAGCAACTAAATGATGAAATTAATTAACTATTGATGCAAAACTTATGAAATATGCAATTTTTGAAAACATAATGTGATATGGAAGAATGAACTAAAACATGAACAAATGAAAAATAGAGTTGAAAGAAGGCTAAAAAAAGTGTACCTAGGCAATGGATGTTGAATCTAGAATGATCCGAATGTTGGTAGAAATCAATTAAAATCACTAGTGGAACTCATTGGCTATTGATGGCGAATTAGTCCTGCTACTGTTAAAAACTTTTAAAAACTGGTTTCTGGCTATCGAGAATTGAAATCTAACAAAATCTACTATTTCAGCCTTAAGGTGGGACTCATTAACCACTGATGGAAAATCAGTCCTCTTCCAAAATTCTTTGAAACCAAAGGGACCAATTCTATATCTCTAGATCTGCACTTTTCTTCTTGTCAGGTTGACGAAGTCAAATCTACAGAAAACAGACTGTAGGTTGTCTCCAAGCTTGAAATAGGGTTGATTTGAATTCAAAAACTTTTTTGACTTGTTGACCACATTTCAACACCTAATTGCTTGAAAAATATAAACACAAAAGTCTGCAAACACACATACAAAAGGGGAAAAATGGTTAAGGGTTAGAGTATAGGTATTTACCTTGGTCAAATCCCACTTTGGTAATCAAACCCTTAATAAAGAAATGGAATGAAATGAACAAGGAAAGATGAATAAACAAAATGAAAATATCCTAAACTCACCACAACCTTGTTGAATAAATTTGAATTTATGTCAATGGCTACTCCAAGATGCTTGATTGATGCTTGATTGAATGATGCAAAGTGCTCAAATAGTAATTGATGTTTTAGTGTATGCAAGTGAATGAGGTGATTGGGAGATGTAAAATGAGGAGAAAAACACTTATTTATACACTCTTGTGCCCTAATAACCCAATGATACATCATCGCAGGCCAACATAAGGTAATTTTGAATAAAAACCTCAAAGAAGATTTGAATTATTTTGATTTTGGAGCCAAGAGGGACTCATTCGCCACCCATGGAAAATGGGTCCGACCTTGGGATTGAAAGTGGGTGTCAAGAATTAAGTCACATTTAATGCTATTTTTTGGGCTTACATTAAAAAATACACTTAATTAGATCTTATGAGTGCATAAAGGGGTCAAATAAAGCATAAGAAAGGTGTAAATAGTGAAATCAAGCCTAGAAAAGAGTGAAATCTTGTTACAAGACTTTACAACACTTCAAAATAGGACTACATAAGTGATGAAAAGGTGATTTTTAGGTAAATTGTAATGAAAAGAGTCTAGAAAAGTGTAGAAATGTGTTACAATACTTCACAACACCTTCACAAGATTCCGTAATTTGAATATTTAGGACCTATTGTGAATGCATAAGTTACATTGCAACATTAAATCAAAGTAAGAGAAGTAAAACATCACAAGAGAAAGACCTAAATAACCACAAAAATGTCAATGTTCCAATTTTTCTATGGTACATTTAGCCCCTACTTTAGTGAGAGCATGAACTTGCTTCAAACTCAGACTAAAGTAGCCATGGTTATCAAGAGGGATCCAAATGCACTTATGTTAGCAAGATGGAATGACAATGATCAAGAGGGATGATCAATCCACCAGGATGAAGATCTGATGGAAAAATAAACATAAGAAGAAAGGAATGATGTGACATAGAAGAAGAAAAGGGATAACTAGATCAAGCTTTGATCGTCTATCCAACTATTTGTGGATTAGATCTGGGCTATTTGTGAGAAAAAGAGAATGCAAACTCAGCCTGGGGCAACAAAACACATGGCAGTCCATTGGGCGAGAAGACCCAAATAGGTGAAGTACATATGCTAGTTGGTATGCACTCACAAACACATAAGTGGCTATGGGGAAAGTCATGCTACTAAATGGGCTTCCCGCTCAACCATATCAAATTTATACCTCCTGATAACTTTAACAAGGTGCCCCAAAGGAAAATGTTAGTTTGTGCTTCATGGGATAAGAAAATCTTTGTATGCTTAGAACTCATGAACCAAGAGCAAGGTACTACATGCATGCAAGTTGTGTTATGCAAGGTGGAAAAAATGTAAAATGCAAAAATATAAAACATAAAATGTAAAAGATGTTCAAAGGAGTCTTGTTAAGTTCATGCAAGGTCTGTCACTTAGAGAACATTGTGTCTAATGTCTCCAAGAGAGGGCCAATCAAAGAATAAAATATTCACAACTTATGGGATGCAGTGCATCGCATTAGGCCACTGAGAGGAATGTAATATGTTAAGATAGATCACATTTATGAAGGACATCACACCCAATGTCATCCATAAAGTAACAAACACATCATATGAAGTGACATGGATACACTAAGCACTAGGAATGCAAATGAATTATGCCAATGTATTCTCCCCACTTTAAAGGAATTTCTACACACTATTCTGTGAGTAATTACTTTAAAGTAGCAAAAGAAAAATGAAAAAAAGAAAACATGACATGAGAGCCAACTCAGAAAGCCCCTATGCCAAGTCATATGTTTCTGAGTAAGGCTACTTCATGTAAACAAAAAATAAAGTGAAAGGAGGTGGGTATGTGCAGGATCATCATAGAAAAAATAGGCCCTTAAGTGGCAAAAAATTAAGAAAAATTAAAGTTAGGCAACTTGACGTAAAAATTTGAATAAGTTATCCATATTATTTCAAAAATATGTAAGAATAGAATCTGTAGAAAATTGAATGTAGTTTCTAAACTACTAGGTTTATTTAAAAAAATAAAAAGCTATTTGGTGAAAATTTGAAATTTCAATGCAGTAGTACTTAAATTTCAAGGAAAAAATAAGTAGGTGTCTGTCTAACCACCCTAACCACACTAAAATGATAATATTTTTATAATATTTTAGATATAAGTAGAGGACTCATGTCCCTACGATGCATATTTTTTGTAATTTTTTCCAAGTAAATAATTAATTATGAATTTTTATTACAACTTTTAAAAAATATAAAAACTTGTATGTCTGACCAACTTAACTTGGTCAAAACTTCATGAAATTAAATTTTTATTTTCTTAATCCTATAGTATGTGAAGCATAGAATGTGACACCTATTTCGGATTCAAAAAATATGATACCGTTTGAAAGCTATAGATGTTTTTCAATCAACCTATCAATCAGGACTTTAGTCATAATTCAAATATAAAATGAATAATAATAATTTATTAAATTCAAAGTAAAGCATAATTTATATTGGTGGAAAGCTGAGAATATCTTTTAAAAACCCTTTTCATTTCATCAATTTTGGGTTATAAAAAGTCATCAGCCACATACCCTAGGACAAATACCCATCATATCGCCACTTTTTGGCCCATTATGATCCTGCACATACCCAGGTTGCTCCCCAGAAAGGAACACACCAAACACATAAGGGATCTATGGATTTGGGGTTTGTATGTTTGTTGCTTCAATGTTTTGATTAAAGAGCTCATAACTATCATCATTCCCCAAAGCACATAGAAATGGGAGAATGACACAAAGAGAGCGAAAAAAAAAAGAAAAGGAAAGTTCATTTTGGGTGAACATGGAATAGACATTGTGGTCGCAATGCTTTGCATCATCCCTAAAAGGAAGTCTAAACAAGTAGAAAGAAAATGAAAAGGAAAAAGATAAATAAAGGGAAAAGCTTTTGGGTCAACATGAAGGAGATATTTCAGTCTCAATGCCTTGCATCATCCCCAAAAGGAAAAACACAAGAAAAGATAAAAAAGGAAAAGGAAAAGGGACCGTTTGGGTCAACATGGAAGAGACATGGGGCATCTAAACACTTTGTGTCATTTCCAAAAGGAGAACAAAAAACAAAAGAAAAAAATAAAATGAAAAATTTATGCCATATAGAAGAATAGAGGTACAAATAGAGGAAGTGTACAAAGAGAGAGAGAACATCAAACACAGATTATAGGTGAACACGATACAAAGATACAATTAAATCAAACAAAAAGAAAAAGAAAAAGGAAAATGAATATAAAAGGCTACTAAGGCTAATGCATTCAACCATCCAACAATTCCTTCGCCTCCCAATCATGTTTAGTATAGTGCGAGGGTGGTTGATTGTCCAAAGGAAGAATTGCAAGTGTCGAACTAGGAGAAGTGCTAGGTTCTTCACTTGGTGTAGCAGATTTATCATTTAACCTCATGGATGATGAAAATAAAGAATTTAAATTATTATGCACTTCTTCATCGATTTTAGTGATCTCCTCACCCTCATCATCATCTAGGTTAATCACGATGGGAGGATGGAGGGTAATTTCTAAGGAAGGATGTATTAGGAGTTGTGGCTATTGGATTGGATCATTTTATTGTGAGGGTTGGACTATACTATCTTGTGGTAGGTCAGGAGGATGAGGGTGATCATTTATTACTTTTTTCAAAGGCAAAGGTTGATTTTCTTTGTTACTTTTGGTTTGCATTTGACGAGCAAGGAGATAATGATGATGCCTATGCTCCCTAGCACTATGATTTTGCTGAATTTTATTTTGAACCTATTGAGGTGTAAGAGCGGGTTGATCTACCATAGGTTCCTTTGCTTCCAGAGGGGGAAGAATGGAAGAAACCAAAGAATATGGGCCAATCACTTTCTCTTTATATTTATAAACTTGTTTAATGTGAGGAGGCATGACGAGATTAGTTTCATTATCTCTTGGTCATTTAAATGAGGAGGGGAAGTGTTTATGGTTGGTTTCTCATGGGGTTTTTTTGTTTGTTTAGTTTCAGACTCAGGCTGAAGCATGGTTTCATCAAGGATAGGAGTAGTGGAAGTGGATGGGTACATGTTATGAAGAGACAATTCAACTATTCGTTTGGATTTGAACTTTTGATAGGTAATGAAAAAGAAGTCCTTTCGAGGTGTGATGGGTTCCATAGGTTTAGGCCAAGAGGATTCTAAGAAAAAAATACCTTTAGAGGAAAATGGATTAAAGCCACTATGGTATATGGTAAATATTTCATTTCCATGTGGAAACTTCAAACATTTGTGAACAATTGAAGGAACAACATTCATCGAGCGAAGCCAAGGATGACCTAGCCACAAACGCAACTGATCCTATTGTGGAATAATAGAAAATGTTACCTCCAAAGTTTTGTGTCCTATTTGTAATGGGAGTACAATCAATTCGATCGTAGCCTAGCACGCAAAACCAATATGTGTTTTAATCCATGTAGTTGGTTTATTATAATAATCTTGATAGAGATTGTGTAATACTAAAAACTCTTCTGTGATCACATTCTTGCCATTGGTAGGATCTATTAATATCCCATTGGTGGGCTTATCATAGATGCATCTAACTATGTAAAGAGGACCAACCGGAAGCTTTTTAAGTATATACTGAGAAGAAAAAGTAATAACAAGGGTATGTGTAGGATCATCATGGAAGAAACAGGCCCTTAAGTGGTGATGAAATTAAAAAAAAAATAGAGTTAGGAAACTTGACGTAAAAATTTGAATGTTATCTATATTGTTTCAAAAATATGTAAGAATAGAATCTGTAGCAAATTGAATTTAGTTTCTAAACTACTAGGTTTATTAAAAACAAAATCTATTTTGTGAAAATTTGAAATTTCAATGCAGTAGCACTTAAATTTCATGGAAAAAATAAGTAGGTGTCGGACCACCCTAACCACAATAAAATGATAATATTTTTATAATATTTTAGATATAAGTAGAGGACTCATGTCCCGATGTGATGCATATTTTTGTATTTTTTCCAAGTAAATAATTAATTGTGAATTTTATTACAAATTTTAAAAAATATAAAAATTGTATGTCTGACCACCTTAACTTGGTCAAAACTTCATGAAATTCATTTTTTTTAATCCTATAGTATGCAAAGAAAAGAATGTGACACATGTTTCGATTCAAAAATGTGATACCATTTGAAAGCTATAGATGTTTTACAATCACCCTATCAATTAAGACTTTAGTCATAATTCAAATAGAAAATGAATAATAATAATTTATTAAATTCAAAGTAAAGCATAATTTATATTGGTGGAAAGCTGAGAATCTCCTTTAAAAACCCTTTTCATTTCATCAATTTTGGGTTAAAAAAAGTCGTCAGCCACATACCCTACACATACCCATCATATCGCCACTTTTTGGCCCATCATGATCCTGCACATACCCTCAAAATATTTGTTGGTTGGGCCCTTACAAGGGATAACGTCTATCATACCCACAAGTTCATCCATAAGATTGACTTTGGTAACATTTGGAGTTATATCATGTTGTCCATTATTTGTATCAATGTTCATCACATGAGTGTTTGAAGGTTCACTAGCCTTGACAAATGAAACATTGTGGTTAGACATAGGGTTGGTAAAAATTTTTAAATTCTAGTTAGGGGGTGCAATGGACTTATTGCCTTGATCATTAACACCCACAATGGACAAATGACCAGAATCAATGAGGTCTTGAACTAAGTTTTTAAGATGCTTACATTGTTCGGTGTCATGTCCATTTTAGCGATGAAAATGAAACTAAGCATTTGGTTTAGAGGTGGTTGGTAAAGGCTTGGTGGTATCAAGTGGTTTAATGGTAGGAAAAGTGATCATATATTGCTAGAGAAATTGGTTCATTGTGTTCTAGAGAGTATCGAGTAAGGGGGTAAATTGTCTCTTCGGGTCCCTATAGGTAATGGGCACTTTTTCTTTAATAATTGCCACTTGAATCAGAATAGGTTGGGTTAGTTGCAGAGAAGGCGGATTGAACTGTAAAAAGCCTCTATTTGGTTTTCTAAAGTTTTACGTGTTGTTTTGGTTGTTCTGCTTAGACTTCTTAGCTCGGTTAGAAGTGGAATTTGAATCACGACAAGAAACCGAGTTGTGATAGTCACAAAGGGTCATACATAAATTCATGAATGAAGGGAATTTCATCATGGTTAACTTATTCTGAAGGTGTGTGTGCAGATTTTTGATAAACATCTTTTGCAGATGTGAATCAAGAATCTTGACATTAATTTGAGCATACAATGACTGATAACATGAAATGAAATCAATTACTTTTTCATCTGTATTTTGTTTACATTGCATTAAATTAGCCATTGTCTTTTTGGGAGTCATATGGACTTGGAAATGACTTATGAAGGAATCCACAAGTTCATTAAATGACTAGATTGAATGATTAGGTAGGTTTGAAAACCACTCCAATGCAGTGTCCTTCAAGGTCCTACGAAAAGGTTTGGTTAATATCTTATCATCAAGGACAAAATCATTGCACAAGGTTGTATAAGCATTGACATGATTAGTAAGGTCTCATTTACCTCTATATTTATCAAACCTAGGCATTTTAATTCCTTGTGGAATTTGTGTGCATAAGATTTCTAAGGATAATGGGCTACTACAGACATGATATGTGGGTGGAGATTTGTTGTTGCATGGATGAAATGGTGTTAAAGAGTTTTGTAATGATGGGATTAGTGTAAGTGGTATGAGGGGGAAGGGAAAATGGTGATGGAGAGTATGTAATGTTAGGAGAAGTGAAAGGAACACTTAGAGGAGTGAAGGTAGAAGATGGAACATTCAATGCCATAAAAGAACTAGGAATTCTAGGTGGAATAATGAAAGAAAGAGTCACATGACTAATCTGTTGCATGGTTGTAACTTGAAGAGTGGTACAAGTTGGTATGGATGCTATGGTTGAAGGAGGAGGAATGTGAAATTCTCCTTGGCTCGCAACAATGTTTGCTGATTGGGATGTGGAAGGAGCATGTTTATTGTATGTCTTAGCTATTCTTTTCATAACTTGTAAACCATCATCACTTTTAATAAAGAAATGAAGGTTTTCTATCATAGGTATAGTAGTGGTGGAAATGTTTTCAAGACTTAAATCTTGTTGCAAATGTGCAAAATCCTCATGAATACTAATGACTTTTTCTTGTAGAATGGAACTATTTTGTTTGTCAACATGCATTGGATGTGAAGGTAAATTCATACTAGTGGTAGTATCCATACTTAATGCACCATTGTCCATACTAGGAGTAGGAGCTCTTGAGATCCAAGGTCCACAATGAGAATTCTATCATGGGAAGCCATGAGTCTAGAACTGTGTCTCACTAAAGAATTATCAATGGGACACCAAACACTCATACAAGTACCATAAGGGAGGGGGTGAATGCAAATGGAATGCAATCTAGGAGTGAAAAATGTAAATAACACAAATTATACAAACTAAAACAGAGAAATAACAACAAAGAATAGAAATGTAGTAAATGCCTAGAAAATGCCTGAAAGTGTTGTTTAAAATGTGCAGATGGACTGATTCACCTAGGGTGGTGAATGAGTCTAGTTATAAGATTTTTTTGTGTTTATCAAAAAATTTAAAGTGATTTTAATAGTTTTGAGATGCAAACTAACGATGCAAATGCATATTTTCTATTTTTGAATGATATGATATGCAAAAGTAAAGTCTAAATGAGTCTTTCACTAATGCAAATTGAGAAACCCTAGGATGCAGAAACAAAGAAAAATCTAATTGAATGTTGATGCAAATGAAACCTAGGATGCAAGATGCAATTGAAATCAAAAAGATAAAGTGTTCAATATGCAGGTTCACCAAAATGAACCAACAATTTTGTGGTTGGCTATGACTTCTCTCAGACTCTTATGATCTTTCACCTAAAAGGAGAGAGATAGAACCCCAAAATTGTGGTGTTTCATTCAAATAAGGGATTGTATGATGTGAGTATGACTAAATGAAATGTTGTAAATTCAACTAAATGATGTGATTAATTAAATATTGATGCAAAACTTATGAAATATGCAATGTTTGAAAACACAATGTGATATGCAAGAATGGACTAAAACATGAACAAATGCAAAACAAAGTTGAAAGAAGGATGAACAGAGTGCACCTGGGAAATGAATGTTGAATCTAGAATGATTTGAATGTTTGCATAAATTAGTGAAAATCACTAGTAGGACTCATTCACCACTCATGGCGAATTAGTCCTACTATTGATAAAATCTCTTGAAAGCTGGTTTCTGGCTATCGGGAACTAGAATCTGACAAAATGTACTTTTTTAGTCTTAAGGTGGGACTCATTTTCCATTAATGGAAAATCATTCCTCTCCCAAAATTCTATGAAATGAAAGGCCAATTTTGTATCTCCAGATCTGTACTTGTCTTCTTGTTGGGTTGATGGAGTTAAATCTGCATAAAAAGGTCTATAGGTTGTCTCCAAGCTTGAAATAGGGTTGATTTGACTTGAAAAATTTTGTTGACTTGTTGACCACCTTTCAAAACCTAATTGCTTAAAAAATATGCATACAAAAGTCTACAAACACAAATGCAAAAGGGGAAAACTGGTTAAGGGTTAGAGTATAGGGATTTTCCTTGGTCAAATCCCACTTTGGCAATCAAACCCTTAATAAAGAAATGAAATGAAATGAACAAGGAAAAATGAATAAACAACATGCAAATGTCCTAAACTCACCACAACCTTGTTGAAGAAATTTGAATTTATGTCAATGGCTACTTCACGATGCTTGATTGATGCTTGATTAAATGATGCAAAGTGCTCAAATGCTAATTGATGAATGCAAGTGAATGAGGTGATTGGGAGATGTAAAATGAGGAGAAAAACACTTATTTATACACTCTTGTGCCCTAATAACCCAATGATAAATCATCACAGGCCAACATAAGGTAATTTTAAGTAAAAAATTGAAATAAATTTTGAATTATTTTGATTTTGGAGCCAAGAGGGACTCATTTTCCACCCCTGGCGAATGGATCCCACCTAGGGCTTGAAAAAGGGTATCGGGAATTAAGTCACATTTAACGTTGTTTGTCGGGATTACATCCAAAAATACACTTAATTAAGTCTTATGAGTGCATAAAGGGGTCAAAGAAAGCATAAGAAAGGTGTAAATAGTGAAATAAAGCCTAGAAAAGTGTGAAATCTTGTTACAAGACTTTACAACACTTCAAAATAGGACTTGATAAGTGATTAAAAGGTGATTTTTAGGTGGATTGTAATGAAAAAGTTTAGAAAATTTTAGAAATGTGTTACAACACTTCACAACACCTTCACAAGATGCCATAATTTTAATATTTAGGAAGTAATATGAATGCATAAGTTACAATATGAACTGTAGATTTTTGGCACTGCAAGACTCCCTAATTCTTCTAAGGTTTTTCACCTAAAAGGAGAGAGGTAGGCCAAAAATGCTAAGGGGTTCATTCAAATTATGTTATGTGTGATGTTATTTAAGCTAACTGAAGTGAACTAAATGCAATTAAGTGATCTATATGACTGAATTTGAATGCAAATCTAAAGATTTAAGCTATGCTGGGAAACATAATGTGATATGCAAAAAATAACCAAGAATGAATAAAATACAAAATAGAAAGAGAAAAGTTGAATCAGAGTGCACCTGGGCAAGATTTGACGAGTTTGGAATAGTCTGAATGCTATATGAAATTACTAAAAATCAACAGTGGGATTCATTCGCCCAGGGTGGTGAATTAGTCCTGCTACAAGTGAAAAACTGTTGGAAACAAGTTTCAGACTGACGAGATCCAGAATATGAAAACACCTAGATTTTTAGTCTTAAGGTGAGACTCATTTGCTACTGGTAGTGAATCAATCCTCTCCCAAAATTTTGAGAAATTAGGAGACAACTTTGCAACACCAGATCTAGAAATATCTACTTGTCGGGTTGCCAAAGTCAATTCTGTAGGAAATAGATAGAATAACTTCTCCAAGCTTGAAACATGGTTGATTTGACTTGAAGAACCTAGTTGACTTGTTTACCAATCTTCAATCACCTAAATTCTTGTTAAATATGCATACATAGGTCTGTAAACACACATGCAAGAGGGGAAAAATGGTTGAGGGTTAGCAAATAGGGGTTTTCCTTGGTCAAACCACACTTTGGCAATGAAACACTTAATAAAAAATAAAATACAAGGGAATGATAAAAAAATAACATGCAAATATTATCATCTTACCAAACCCTTCTTGCTGAAAATCTACATTTATATCAATGGATGCTCCAAAATTCTTGAATAGTGCTTGATTTGATGTTGTAAGATGCATGAATGCTTGAATGTGATATGCAATTGAATGCTTGAATGAATGGGGGTTGAAATGGATGTAAAAACACTTATTTATACAATCTTGTGCCTTAGTAAGCCATTAATACCTCATCATAGGTTGACATCAAGTGATTTTGAATAAAAACCCAAGAGGAAATTTTAAATTTTTTGAATTTGGAGCGAAGGGGGACTCATTCACCGCCCATGGAAAATGGGTCCCACCTAGGACTTGAAAATGGGTGTTGGGAATTATCTTGTATTTAATGTTGTTTGTTGAGCTTACATTCAAAAAAATACTTAATTAAGGCTTATAAGGGCATAAAGGGGTCAAAATAAAGCATAAGAAAGGTGTAAATAGTGAAATTGTGCCTAGAAAAGTGTGAAATCTTGTTACAAGACTTTACAACACTTCAAAATAGGACTTGATTAATGATGAAAATGTGACTTTAGGTTAATTTTAATGAATAGAGTCTAGAAGAGTGTAGAAATATCTGACAACACTTCACAACACCTTCACAAGACGTAATTATTTGAATTTTAGTACCTAAATATGCAAGTTCAAGCCATGTTATGACACAAAATCAAAGAAAAATAGACCAAACATCATGAAGCAAGGCCTAAAAGACCATGAAAATGACAAGGGTCCATTTTTCTAATGTGCATTTAGCCCCCACTTTAGTGAGAGGATGAATTGCTTCAAACTCACACTAAAGTAGCCATGAATATTGAGAGGAGGGTTCAAATGCACTTACATTAGCAAGATGGAATACAATGATCAAGAGGGATAATCAAGCCCCTATGATGGAGATCCTGTGGAAAACTAAGCATAAGAACAAAGGAACACACAAATGTTGAGAATCAGATGAAGCTTCGATCATCTGTCCAACTAGTTGTGGATTAGATCTAGGCTAAAAGAGAATGTATACTCACTTTGGGGTGATAGAACACATGGTGGTCCACCAAAAGAGAAGGCCCAAGTATACTCACTTTGGGGCCACAAAACTTCTGATTGTCTGTAGGGTGAGAAATCCCAAAAGGGGAGATACATACGCTAGTTGGTATGCACTCATAAACATAAAGGTGGCTATGGGGAAAGTCATGCCGCTAGATGGGCTTCCCACTCAACCATATCAAAGTTATACCTCCTAATAACTTTAACAAGGTCCCACAAGGAAAATTTTGGTTCATTCTTCATGAGACAAGCAATGCTCTGTATGCTTAGAACTCATGATAAAAAAGGAAAGTACCACAGGCATGCAAGTTGCATTATGCAAGGTGGCAAAAATGTAAAAATGAAAAAGATGTTCAAAGGAGTCTTGTTAAGTTTATGAAAGGTCAGTCACTTAGGGAACATTGTGTCTAATGTCTCCAAGAGAGGACCAATCAAAGAATAATATATTCATAGCTTAGGGGATGCAGTGCATCACATTAGGCCCCCAAAAGGAATGCAATATGCTAAGATAGATCACACTTATGAAGGACAACACATCATATAAACAACAAGGCTACACTAGGAACCAAGAATGCAAATGAATTAATGGTAATATTAATGTATGCCCCCCACTTTAAAGGAATTGTGACACACTGTTCTGTGAGAAATTACTTGAAAGTAGAAAAAGAAAGAAAATGCAAATAGAAAACAATACATAAGAGCCAACTTGGAAAGCCCCTATGCCAAGTCATATGTTTCTGAGTAAGGTTGTGTGATATCAACAAAAAGGAAAACCAAAAGAAAGGGAGTTGTTCCCTAAAAAAGAACACACCAAACACATAAGGGATCTATGGATTTTGGGTTAGTATGTTCATTGCTACAATGTTTTTATAAAAGAGCTTGAAACTATCATCATTCCCCAAAGCACATAGAATTGGAAGAATGACACAAAGAGAGAAAAAATGAAAGGAAAATAAAATTCATTTTGGGTCAAAATGGAAGATACATTGCAGTCTCAATGCTTTCCATCATCCCCAAAAGGAAAACACAAGTGAAAAGAAAGAAAATGACAAGGTCAACAGAAAAGAAAAAGCTTTTGGGTCAACATGAAGGAGACATTGTGGTATCGATGCCTTGTTTCATCCCCAAAAGGAAAATACAAGAAAAGGACTAAAAGAAAAAGGGACCGATTGGGTCAACATGGAAAAGATAGGGTGTCTCTACACTTTGCGTCATCCCCAAAAGGAAAACACAAAAAAAAAGACAAAAATACAAGGACCTTTTAGGTCAACATGGAAGAGACATAGGGCATCTCAATGCTTTGCATCATCCCCAAAAGGAAAACATAGAACAAAAGTGAAAAAGACAATGTACAACATATATAAGAAGAGAAGTAAAAATAGAAGAAGTGTACGATGAGAGAGAAAACATTGAACACATGATACAGGGGAACACGATATACATGAAAGTGAAAAAGGGAAAATAAAAAGAGAAATTCCAAAAAGGCTAGTTAAGTAAATGTGAGTCGACCATCTAACAAGTCATCCGCCTCCCAATCATGTTCAATATAATGTGAGGGCGGTTGACTGTCCAAAGGAAGAATTGCAAGTGTCGAACTAGGAGTCGTACCAAGTTCTTCACTTGGTTGAGAGGATTTATCATTTAAGCTCATTGTAGAGGAAAATAAAGAGTTTAGATCATTGTGCACTTTTGCATCTATTTTTTCTATCGTTGGATCATCATCATCATCAAGATTGATGACAATGGGAGGACGAAGGGTATTTTCCAGGAAAGGATGTATCAAAAGTTGTGGCTATTGGATTGGTTCATTTTGTTGTGAAGGTTGCATTGGAATATCTTGTGGTGGGTCAGGAGAAGGAGGGTGGTCATCTATTACTTCTATCAAAGGCAGAGGTTGACTATTTTTATTTTCTTCTATGTAGGATTGATGGGCAAGGAGATGACGATGACGTCTATGTTCCCTAGCACCATGGTTTCATTTGATTTTATTTTGGATTTGTTGAGGTGTTAGAGTCGATTGAGTCATCATAGGTTCTTCTCCTTCTAAAGGGGGATTAATAGAAGAAATGGAAGAGGATGGATCAATCACTTTCTCTTTAGCTTTATATACTTGTTTAATTCGAGGAGGCATGATGGGATTGGTTTCACTTTCTCTAGGTCATTTAAACGAGGAAGGTGAAGTGTTTGTTTTTGGTTGTTCATGAGGTTGCATGGTTTTTTCATTATCGAACTTACATTGAATCATGGTCTCATCTATGATAGGAAGAGCACAAGTTGATGGGGACATTTTATGAATAGACAATTCTGCTATGTGTTTGGCTTTGAAATTTTGATAGGTTATGAAGAAGAAGTATTTTTGAGGGGTAATGGGTACCATGGGTTCAGGCCAAAAGGCTTCTAAGGAAAAATTACCTTTAGAGGAAAATGGATTAAAGCCACTATGGTGTATGGTAAATATTTCATTACCATGTGGAAACTTCAAACACTCGTGAACCACTAAAGGGACCACTTTCATTGAGTGAAGCCAAGGGTGGCCTAGCTACAAATGAAATTGATTTGATTGTGGAATAATAGAAAATGGTACACCTAAAATTTTGGGTCCTATTTGTAATTGGAGCAAGATCAATCTAATCGTATGGCATGCAAAACCAATATGTGTCTTAATCCATGCATTTGCTTTATTATAATCATCTTGATAGAGATCGTGTAATACTAAAAAATCTTCTATGATGAAATTCTTGCCATAGGCGGGCTCTATTAATATCCCATTGGTGGGTTTATCATAGATTCTACCGGCTATGTAAAGAGGACCATCAAGAGGTTTTTGAAGTATGTTTTTAGCAAAAAAATTGATATCAAGAGATTTATTATTTTGGTCCTTACAAGGGATAACGTCTATCGCACCCACAAGTTTATCCATAGGATTAACTTGGGTAACATTTGGAGTTATATCATGTTGTTCATTATTTGTATTAACATTCATTACATCAGTGTTTGAAGGTTCACTAGACTTGACAAATGAGATATTGTGTTTAGGTACGGGATTGGTGAAAATTTGTACATTCTGGTTAAGGGGTGCAACGAACTTATTGCCTTGATCATAACACCTGCAATGGAAAAATGGCCCGAATCAATGAGGTCATGAACTAAATGTTTTAGAAAATTGTATTGTTCGGTGTCATGTTCATTTTGAAGATAAAAATGACAATAAGCATTAGGTTTGAAGGTTGGATCAAGCAGTTTAATAGGTGGCAAAGTGATCATGTGTTGTTGAAGCAATTGGTTCATTGTGTTGTGGAGGGTATCGGGTAAGGAAGTAAATTGTCTCTTCAGGTTCCCATAGGTATAAGGAACCATCACTTTAACAACTACCACTTGGTTTGCAATTAGTTGGGTTGGTTGTAGCTGCAGAGGTAGATTGAACTGTAAAAAGCCTCTATTTAGTTTGCAAAATTTTTCTATGTTATTTTGGTTTTGTGGTTTAGATTTGTCAGTGCGGTTAGAAGTGGACTTTGAGTCACAACTAGAAACTAAGTTGTGATAATCACATAAGGTTGTGCATAAATGCATGAATGAAGGGAATTTCATCATAGTTAATTTATCTTGAAGGTTTGTGTGCAAGTTTTCAATAAACATCTTCTACAGATGTGTATTAGGAATCTTGACATCAATTTGAGCATACAATGATTGGTATCATGAGATAAAATCAGTTACTATTTTGTTCGTGTTTTTTCTACATCGTATGAGGTCAGCCATGGTCTTTTTAGGTGTCATATGAAATTGGAAGTGACTTATGAAATCATCCACCAATTCATTGAAGGATCGGATGGAATGATTTGGAAAGTTGGAGAACCACTCTAATGTAGTATCTTTCAATGTTCTTGGAAAAAGTTTGGCTAAGAGTTCATCATCAAGGAAAAAATCACTGCATAAAGTTGTATAAGCATTAACATGGTTGATAGAGTCTCCTTTACCTCCATATTTCTCAAACTAAGGTATTTATATCCCTTGTGGCTTCAAGGTTTGTAAGATTTCTAAGGATAAGTGGATACTATGGACATGATATGTGGGTGGAGCGGTTTGACCTTGGGTAATGGTGGAAAGTTTTTATTGCATGGATGAAATGGTTGTAAGGAGTTGTGTAAGAATAGGGTTGGGGTATGTGGTTTGGGGTGGAAGGGAAAATGGTGATGGAGTGTATGTGATGTTAGGGGAAGTGAAAGGAACACTAAGAGGGGTGAAGGTAGTGGAGGGGACTTGCGATGCCACAAGAAAACTAGGAATGCTACTTGGAATTGGGAAAGGAGCCACATAACTAACTTGGTGCATAGTTGTGGTGACTTGCATAGTGGTATAACTTGGTATGGATGCTATGCTTGAAGGGGGAGGAACTTGAGACCCTCCTTGGCTTATAGGAATGTTTGTAGATTGGGCATTAGAAAAGGAATGTTTATTGTAAATCTCAGAAATTCTCTTCATAACATGCAAGCCATCATCACTTTCAATCAAATGATGAAGGTTTTCAATTGCACATATGGCAGTGGTGGAAATGTTTTCAAAGGACAAGTCCTGTTGTAAATGTGCAAAATCCTCATGGATATTAATTACCTTTCCTTGCAGGATGAAGTTGTTTTGTGTGTCAACATTCATGGGATGGAAAGGTGAAGGAATAGAAGTGGTATTGTCCATGCCTAATGCACCATTGTCCATACTAGGAGTAGGAGCTCTTGAGATCCCAAGGTCCACAACGAAAGTGCTATCACGGGAGGCCATGAGACTAGAATTTTGTCTCACTAAAGTATTATCAATGGGGCACCAAACACTCATACAAATACCACAAAAGATGGGGTGAATGCAAATGCAATGCAATCTAGGAGTTTTAAATGAAAATAAAAAAAATTATACTAACTATAACCAACAAGTAACTACAGAAAAATAGAAATGGAGGAAAATGATAGAAAAAATGCCAGAAATACTATGTAAAAAGTTTAGAGGGACTGATTCGCCCACAGTGGCGAATGAGTCCCAGTATGATATTTTTTTGTGTTTTTCAGAAATTTTAAAATGATTCTAATGCTTTTCAAAATGCAATAAAGGATGAAGATACATATTTTTAGTTTTTTCAATGATATGCAATACAAAAATGAAATCTAAACAAAGCTTTCACTAATGCAATATGAGAAGTCCTAGAATGCAAAAACAATTTGCAATATCCTAATTGAATGTTGATGCAAATGTAATCTAGGATGAAATATGTGAATGAAATCAGAAATGCAAAGCATTCAAAATGCAGGTTCACCAAAATGAACCATACATTTTTGGCACCACAAGACTCCCTAATTCTTCTAGGGTTTTTCACCTAAAAGGAGAGAGGTAGGCCAAAAATGCTAGGGGATTCATTCAAATTATTTAATTTGTGATGTTATTTAAGCTAAATGAAGTGAACTAAATTCAATTAAGTGATCTATATGACTGAATTTGAATGCAAAACTAAAGGTTTAAGCTATGATGGAAAACATAAAGTGATATGCAAACAATGAACCAAGAAAGAATAAAATACAAAGTAGAAAGAGAAAGGATGAATCAAAGTGAATCTAGGAAAAATTTGAGGAATTTGGAATTGTATAAATGTTGTCTAAAATTATTGAAAATCAACAGTGGGACTCATTCGCCCAGGGTGGCGAATTAGTCCTGCTACTAGTGAAAAACAGTCAGAAACAAGTTTTTGACTGATGGGATCCAGAATATGACAAAACCTATATTTTTCAGTCTTAAGGTGGGACTCATTCACCACTAGTGGTGAATCAATCCTCTCCCAAAATTATGAGAAATCAGGAGAGAACTCTACAACACGAAATCTAGAAATGTCTGCTCGTTGGGTTATCGAAGTCAATTACGTAGGGAACAAATAGAATACCTTCTCCAAGCTTGAAATATAGTTGATTTGACTTGAAGCACCTAGTTGAATTGTTGACCAATCTTCAATCACCTAAATGCTTATTAAATCTACATACATAGGTTTGCAAACACACATGCAAGAGGGGAAAAATGGTTGAGGGTTAGCAAATAGGGGTTTGCCTTGGTCAAACCCCACTTTTGTAATCAAACTCTTAATAAAATAATGAAATGCAAGAGAATGATAAACAAATAACATGCAAATTCTATCAACTTACCAAACCCTTGTTGATGAAAATCTGAAGTTATATCAATGGATGCTCCAAAATGCTTGAATAGTGCTTGATTTGATGTTGCAAGATGCTTGAATGCTTGAATGTGATATGAGATTGAATGCTTGAATGTGATATAAGATTGAATGCTTGAATGAATGGCGGTTGAAATGGATATAAAAACACTTTTTTAGACAATGTTGCGCCTTAGTAACCCATTAATACCTCATCACAGGATGACATCAAGTGATTTTGAATAAAAACCTAAAAGGAAATTTAAAAAAAATTGAATTTGGAGCCAAGGGGGACTCATTCTCCACTCATGGCGAATGGGTCCCACCTAGGACTTGAAAATGGGTGTCAGGAATTATCTTGTATTTAATGTTCTTTGTCCAGATTAAATTAAAAAATGCACTTAATTAAGGATTATAAGGGCATAAAGGGGTCAAATAAAGCATAAGAAAGGTGTAAATAGTGAAATTGTGCCTAGAAAAGCATGAAATCTTAATACAAGACTTTACAATACTTCAAAATAGGATTTGATTAGTGATGAAAATGTGATATTTAGGTGAATTGTAATGAATAGAGTCTAGAAGAGTGTAGAAGTGTCTTACAACACTTTAGAACACCTTCACAAGATGTCATTATTTGAATTTTAGTACCTAAATATGCATGTTCAAGCCATGTTACGACATAAAATCAGAGAAAAATAGTCCAAACACCATGAAGCAAGGCCTAGAAGACCATGAAAATGACAAGGGTACATTTTTCTATGGTGCACATTGCAACATTAAATCAAAGCAAGACAAGTCAAACATCATAAGAGAAAGACCTAAATAACCATGAAATGTCAATGATCCATTTTTCTATGGTATAGTAGTATTTCCTTTGTGGACCATTACATGATGCACACATGAGGGCATGAATCAATCTAGCTATGCTATTATATTCATGAGCCCTATTGGTTAGATGCATCATGATGCTAACAGTTGCATTAGTACTCATCCCAAAGGACTGGGGAACACACCTGGAGGGAGGACTAATACACCTGATACGAGGTATGGCAGAGCACTGAATAGTATATGCCTAGGGGTGTTGTATCCTAGCACAACTTTATTATGATCTTGGACAGTTTGTCTTTTGGGAGGTGGATAGTATGGTACACTATACACTTATACATGGTTGGTGCCTTGAGCATATCACTTGTACCAAACCTACCAACTTCCCTTGTTCAATGGCCTTGGGGTATCCTCGGGCCTTTGGCTATCCTTTGTGATGGTTTTGGTAGTATGGTGATTTACACTTCTGGAGAGTGCAGTTTGAATGATTGGAGGAGGACAAGATCCTTTGGAGACCTTATCTTGTGATTTAGTGGTCATATCACACTCGAAAAATGAGGTGATTACAACTTGATAGATTGTTGATTAGCAGACACAATTACATAGTAAATATTTTCTACTAAGATCAAGTCATGGGGAAGTTTGGACAGATGCAGATAACACCTAGGGCATGACCCTTCTTTAGGATATTAGTGTGTAGTGCTTGAATACCTGGTGATATAGTACAGTTCACTGTAAATGATGTTTTCTATAGTGACTCTAGGTACTCAGATCATGTTATGCCTCTGATCTCTAACCTAGATGATGTCAGTGCCAAAGATGACTATGAGGAGTGGTGGATAGTATCACATCCATCTCCCATTTTTCCTATGGAGGAGCTGATAGGTGATGCGGTACCACTCCTAGATGAGGAGATGATATAAAGGACAGGGCCGGGGAGACATGCTATAGGGCAGCAAACATATTTATAAATGTCATAGATGAGTATAATGAGGATGCAAATCCTAACTATGAAGGCCAGAATGGAGGAGATGAGGATGATAAGGAGGAGGATGAAGAGGAGGATGAGGAGGAGGAACAATCCATGAGTGAGGGTGATGAGGTAGCAGAAGAGGATCTAGTAGGGTACGACTGGGGAGAGCCCTCTCCCTTTCGTATGAATAGATCAAGAGAAACAACTACAACATGAACTAATACCCATAGTCATGGAGAGCTAGCACATCTTCCAAGCCCCTGCACACAACAAGGTTGATTTTACACAACCTACTAGGGATATAGGTGATGATTTTTTATTTATTGTTAGATTTCATACTTGTACTTACACTTTATATATATCATGATGTGTACTAATGTTTTATTGTTTATATCTTGTAGTATTTGTGAGAGAATTTTAGGATCTCTATCGATAGGTGGTTGTAGAGATAGTACCTCCATCAGTTGATGAGGAGGCCACAGACTCAGACTATGTGCCCCCATCCATTATGGATCAATACCTAGAGTCATTCAAGCCATATGTTAGACTACAAGTAGCATATAAGAGTCTGAGGAGGCATGTCCATTGAGCCGATGATACCCTCGGGGCATAGTCATCATGGACCCTAGTAGAGTTAGAGAGACTAGAAGCAGAGGTAGCTAAGCTACAAACAAAGAGAGATCAAACAATAGGAGAAAATTGGGAGGTCGTTGGACAGATATAGGGTTAAGATTTTTCTCTTGGTACACTTAGTGAATCACGATCACGATCACACACCACCATCTCCAAACATACTTCCACTAGACAAATGTGACCACTAGGTCCTGAGGGATCTAGTAGTCACAGGCTCAATAGTATTGTATATTTGGTGACATGTACACAAGACTTTGATATATATATATATATATGAGCACTTTATGTTTTCTTATGTAATCTTATGTATTTTAATGTTAAATGGCCATGTGAGTAATTAAATAAACATTGTGGATTATTTAATGAATGCTTCTATGATTTAACATGCTCTATGTGAGCTGACAAAAACTTATTATAGTTTCTCTTAGATGCAACATTGTGATTAAGTATGTTATGCCAAATTAAATACACCTATGATCTAACTAAAGAACATTAAATTCATATAAGGATCTAATGTAACACAACACAAAAGATAAGCTTGAATAGTATGAAAGATAAAGTAATTATTTAAAGATGAATAAAATAATCACCCTAGTGTTCGAGACACACAAGTGATTGCTTTTCAATAATGAAGTAATGTGAAATCTCATAGAATGGAATCTAGTAACTCTAACAACACTTCTTATCATGCATACTATTCATGGGGATTAGACATAATATTGACGGGTATGTGTAGGATCATCATGGAAAAAATAGACCCTTAAGTGACAAAAAATTCAAAAAATCAAAGTTAGGCAACTTGATGTAAAAAATTTGAATAAGTTATCTATATTTTTTCAAAAATATGTAAGAATAGAATCTATAGAAAATTGAATTTAGTTTCTAAACTACTAGGTTTATTTAAAAAAAAGAAAATTTGAAATTTCAATGTAGTAGTACTTAAATTTCAAGGAAAAAATAAGAAAGGTGTTGTCTGACCACCCTAACCACAATAAAATGATAATATCTTTTTATAATATTTTAGATATAAGTAGAGGACTCATGTCCGATGTGATGCATAATTTTTGTAATTTTTTCCAAGTAAATAATTAATTATGATTTTTTTATTACAACAAAAATATAAAAACTCGTATGTCGACCACCTTAACTTGGTCAAAACTTCATGAAATTCATTTTTTAATCCTATAGTATGTGAAGCATAGAATTTGATGCAAGTTTCAGATTCAAAAATATGATACCATTTGAAAGCTATAGATGTTTTTCAATCAACCTATCAATTAGGACTTTAGTTGTAATTCAAATAGAAAATGAATAATAATAATTTAATAAATTCAAAGTAAAGAATAATTTATATTGGTGGAAAGCTGAGAATCTCCTTTAAAAACCCTTTTCGTTTCATCATTTTTTGGTAAAAAAAAGTCATCAGCCACATACCCTACAAATACCCAACATATCGCCACTTTTTGGCCCATCACGATCCTACATATACCCTGACACAAATGTAGGGTATTAATAGGATCTTTGATAGGTGTGCCATCCATTTCTATTAACGTGTATGCACCAAACTCATAGCTTTCATTAATTATGTAGGGTCTTAACCAATTAGGACTGAATTTTCTTTTTTTAGTCAGGTTGACATTGACATTTCGTTGATTTTCATACAAGACTAAGTCACCTTTACTAAATATTTGAGGGATGACATGATCATTATAATTTCATTGTAATTTCTTAGCATAATCTTGGAGGTTCTCAAGATTGTTAATGCATTGCTCATCAAGCATCTCAAGCTGGTGTAATCGTTGTTTTTTGTAAGTGTCATCATCAATGAGCCCTTGAAGAGCAATCTATAATGTGGGAATCTCTAACTCCAAGGGCATAATTGCCTTGGCACCATATACAAGGTTATAAGAATTTGATCTAGTGGATGTTCTAATGCTAGCATGGTAGGACCATAATGCATACATTAGTTGTGTATTCCAATCCTTATTATGTTTATTTACTATTTTTTTGAGGATTTGTTCAAGGGTTTTATTAGTTCCTTCAGCTTGTTTGTTAGATTGAAGGTAGTAAGGTGTTAAAAGGCGATTATGGATATTAAATGTATCAAGGAATTTCTTCACATTGTTGTTCTTGAATGGCATTGTGTTATCTGAGATTATCGAAGAACGAAGTCCAAAGTGAGGAATAATGTGTTCCAATATGAAACAACATATTACATTAGTAGTTGTGGATCAAAGAGGAATAACTTCTTCCCATTTTATAAATTTTTTTTTGTTGTGATTATAAACATATGTCTAGCGGATGAAGGTGGTGAGATTTTTACAATTATACTCACTCCCCAAACTAAGAATAGAAAAATAGGAACTTGGGCATAGAGCTCAAAAGCAGGAGCATGAATCAAATTACTATGTTCCTAACATTTGTGACATCTCTTAACATACGAACACAATCTTTTTCCATTTGTCTCTAGTAGTATCCCATATTGAATGAGTTTTTGCACTAAGGATCTCCCTCTAAAATGACCTCCACAAGCATCCACATGTGCCTCTTCAAGTTCTATGGGGATTTCAAATGTTTTGAGACATCTAAGCAGAATGTTGTTAAAGGATCTTATATATAATACGCCAGGAAGGATGATGTACTTTGTTTCTAGTTTTCACAAGCAATATCAAGTGTTCTTTGTTGTGGGCTCAGGAACAATACCATCTTTCAAATAGTTGAATATTGTATCATACCATTAACATGAGTCTTTCTTGGTTGTTTCAAATACTTCTTCAAGTTTTTCATGATGGACGGTTTCACCATGGGGTGAATAGTAAATGTGAAATATTTTGAAGGATCTTGAGGTGATATAAGAGAAGTTGCACTTACCATCGCATCTGCATGTCGATTATCTTTTCATGGGATATTGTCAATGGTGAATGATTCAAAACTTTATAACATGTTCATTGTGATATCCTTATATTTTGATAGCTTGTTGCATTTTTCTTGATATGTTTTATTTGTTTAATTACTAATTGAGAATCACCAAAGATCTTAATGTATTTTGCACCCAAGATTAAAGCAACATGTAACCCAGCGATCAATGCTTCATACTCAACAATGTTGTTTGTACATAGGATGTTTAATCAATATGACAAGAGAATGAGCTTTCTTGTAGGTGGAATGAGTATAACATCACCACCAATGCCTATTCTACACTTAGACCCACCAAAGTATAACTCCCATGCATTGGTTTTGATTGTCAACACATTATCGTTGGGGAAAGAGTCATTACTAGGTAATGCCGAAGGTGAAGGAGCATCAGCCAATTGGTCGATCAAGGCTTGACCCTTAATTGCTTTTGGTGAAATAAACTTTAGGTCAAACTCAGTCAACAAAATCACCCACTTAGCTAGACATCTTGATAAATCTATTTTATTGAAAAGATGTTTAAGAGGGTCAAATTTTTTCATCACTTGCATTTCAAAATTCAATAAATAATGTTGCAACTTACTAGTAGCGAATACAAGGGCCAAAAATTGTTTTTTGATTGTTGTGTATCATTTCTCATAATCTATCATGGTTCGGCTAATGTAATAGATCAAATGCTCTTTATCGTTTTCATCTTATTGAGCCAACAATGTTGAGAGAGCATGGGATAATGCAAGTGTATAAAGTATGAATGGTTTATTTTTCATAGTGGGTTGTAAAAAAAGTGGAGTGGCAAGGTATTCCTTCAAACTCTCAAAATCCTATTTACAATCTTCATTCCAATCAAAGTGCATATCGTTTTTGAGGAGATGTGTAAATGGTAATGTTCGATCAGCTAAAGATGTGACCAAATGATGAATGGCTTGAATTCTTCCTTGTAAGTTACACAATTGAGAAATGTTTTTAGGAGGTGGCATCTTGACAATAACATCAATCTTCTTTATATCCATTTCAATGCTTTTGTGAGATACAATAAACCCTAAAAAATTTCCACTATCTACACCAAAGAAACATTTTTTTGGATTCACATGTTGTATTATTGCATCTGCTCAAATATTTCTGAAGGACATTCACATTGTCTTATCTAGTTAACGATTTGGCTAAAATTCAATCAATGCAATCTTCCAAAATTCATGAAATATTAGTGTCATAGCTCTTTGATATGTCGTGTGCCCACATTCTTTAATCCAAAAGGAATCATAACCCAGCAAAATATTCCCAAAATAGTTGTAAATGTTGTTTTGTACTGATCTTGAGGGTTGATGAAAATTTGATTGTATCTAAAAATCTATTCATGAATAACAACAAAGCATCTCCCGCAGTCAAGATTCTTTATTCAAATCATGAAAATCCGTACACATCCTAATACGATTGTCAAGTTTTGTAACTGCAACAATGTTTGAGAAACATGGAGAATATATCCACTAAAGGAAGTGTATTTGATTTTGGAAATTTAGGATTGTATTCTTCATTACTCATGTTTATCTCACTGCTCTCTTGTTCTCCATCTTTTTGTTTAGTGCTTATCATAGCACATGTAACCTTTTTGTTGTGAGGGGGAGTGGATGGTTTATCATAGACTTCTAGCATTTGTTTCAAGGATTCATCTTCAAAGTATTCTTATGATGGTGGTAAATCCATGTCAAGCAATTCAGGATGCTTCATAGTGAGGTTGAATTTTTTCTTGCACATTATAGTATTGATGTTTAATGATGGTATTTTCATTGCTTAGGTAATTTTAGAAGGACAATATCCCAAACCATTCTTTTCCTCTTGTGTGTAGGGCTCTATAGGAACCCAAATTCCTTGTTCTTTCTTTATATATCCTTTACTACTATAACCCAATTGTTTCACAAGTTCATAACCTCTCCTATAAATTTTTTCCATTTCTTTCGTGTTTGGCTATTGTTGGTAGTCTATCTCATCAAAGTTTGTTGTATAACTTGTATCCTCTTCAAGAGTAGATGAGTTAGATGTTTGTGAGTGTTCTTCTATGTTCTAAGTTGACATGACCATTGGTTGTTTTTGTTTGTCATCTTATTTTCTTGTGATTATGTATTCTCCCATAAATGAGGGTGTGAACTCCAAAGAGCCCCAACATCATCTAACAATTTTGACATTGTTTCTGTTTCTTTCTTCTCTTCTTGTAAAGGTTCTATGTTGGATGTTGGAATTAATGTGCTCAGAGACTTGTTGTTCCCTTTTCAACTTGTAAGCAACTTTCAAACTCGAGGTCCATTTTGAACTTGGTATCCTTGTTGTCATAGATGTACTTCATAATATGATGAGCAGTCAAAGGCACCACATGCATCTCATTAATCCATGGTCTTCCCAAAAGAAGATTGTATGAAAGGTCATGACACATGACATGAATAGGGGTTTGTAAGGTGACCTTTCTGACTGTAATAGGTAAAGTAATTACATTGAGCGGTTTCTTGCCTACATTATCAAATCCTTGAATTGATAAAGATTTTGGTTGCATCGTTGATTTATCTACTCGTAACTTATCTAATATTTTTGCACTACATACATTAAGGGTTGAGCCATTATCAACCATGGTCCTTTTTATCCTTATTTGATTAAATTGAGCAATTATCATAAAGGCCTCATTTTTCTATTTCAATTCCAAAGGGGTACCTCATGTTGATGGAATGTTATGTCAATATTAACTATATTCATTCCCTGCATGAGAGCTGCCACATCATTTGCATTTGTGCCAAGAGGAACCACTACTAGTTGTAAGGTTGTTTGAAGCATACTATGATAGTTTGGTGAATTCTAAATTAAGTCCCATAGGGATATCTTTGTAGGAATATTTTTAATTTGCTCAAGGGTATGTACAGGATCATCATGGAAAAAATAGGTTCTTAAGTGGCAAAAAATTCAAAAAAATAAGAGTTAGGAAACTTGATGTAAAACTTTGAATAAGTTGTCGATGTTATTTCAAAAATATGTAAGAATAGAATTTGTAGCAAATTGAATATTGTTTCTAAACTACTAGGTTTATTTAAAAAAAAATCTATTTGGTGAAAATTTAAAATTTCAATGTAGTAGTACTTAAATTTCAAGGAAAAAATAAAGTAGGTGTCTTTCTGACCACCCTAACCACAATAAAATGATAATACTGACTCATGTCTGGATGTGATGCATTTTTTTTTGTAATTTTTTTCCAAGTAAATAATTAATTATGAATTTTTTATTACAACTTTTAAAAAATATATAAACTTGTATGTCTGACCACCTTAACTTGGTCAAAAATTCATGAAATTCATTTCTTTTTAATCCTATAGTATGCAAAGCATAGAATGTGACACATGTTTTGAATTAAAAAAATGTGATACCATTTGAAAGCTATAGATGTTTTTCAATCAACCTATCAATCAAGACTTTAGATATAATTCAAATAGAAAATGAATAATAATTATTTATTAAATTCAAAGTAAAGCATAATTTATATTGGTGGAAAGATGAGAATATTCTTTAAAAACTCTTTTTGTTTCATCAATTTTGGGTAAAAAAAAGTCATCAGCCACATACCCTACACATACCCATCATATCGCCACTTTTTGGCCCATCATGATCCTGTACATACCCTCAAAAAGATTATACTCCTTTCCACCATGCGAAGTTAAACAAGGGGCACTAGAAAAAATGGGATTAGGAAAAGGTAAGGGTGTCGGGGTTAGTTGTTGTCATTGCAGATTATTTCTAGTGTTGTATGTATGAGCAACGGTATCATGGCCTGATTGCTATAATACATTATTCTTAGGTAGATAAAGGGTAAATTTATCCTTGTTTTTAGGTTGTGGTTTATGCAAAGGTGGGTAAAGGATGAGTTGAGGTCAAATCACGTTAACTTCTTGTGTTGTTGGTTTCAACTTTGAAAACAACAATTTAAAATTTGCACTGTGATTTATTCACCCAAAGTGGTGAATGAGTCCCAATAGGAATTTCTTCTAGAATTTTTTAATATTTTTTTATTGATTTTTATGTTTTATGTGTTGGATGACCTATATCTAGGATGAAAATGCAAAATTTTACTATTTTTTAATGAATTTTAGTCAATAATGCAAGCTAAATGAACTTTTCACTAATGCAAGATTTGAAACCCTACAATGCAAATTAACAAATGCAAGATACAATGCACTGTTATATCTAGGATGTAAATGTACACCAAATCATAATTTCAATGTCATATATGCAAGTTCACCACAATGAAATGTGGAAAAAAGTGGTGCTTCTTTTCACTTCTAGGGTTTCAGACCTAAAAGTAGAAAGACCAATTTCTCAACCTTTCACTCAAGAACAAACCCTTGAGATTTCAATGCAAAGGAGATTGAAATCTAACAAAGGGAAGGTTCTAAGGATTGAATAATATCTAATGAGGGGTTCACCACCAAGTATAAACTTGGAAAAGAAAATGTTGGAAAACACAGTGTGATATGCAAACAAAAGCTAAATGACCTAGATAATGCCCTAGAAATGTAAATAAAACAGAACAAAAAAGAAAGAATGCAAATGGTGTGCACCTAGAAGCCTTGAAGAGACTAGAAATAGCTCTAAAATTTTGGAAGTCTAAACATTTTATGCTACTGGGACTCATTCGCCAACCTAGGGGAATTAGTCCCAGATCCTGATTTCTATACGGGAGTCTATTTTAGGAAAAAGGGTATCAAGATCTGCAAATAGTTATGATAGAAAACTACAGCAGGACTCATTTGCCACTCTTGGTGAATCAGTCCCATTTCACTTTTCTAAAAATTGAAGCTTTTGATTTTCACTCTAACACATGCCCTTTCCTTCCAACCTTAGTTCTAGGTCCAAATCTATTAAAAACACCTACAAAAAAAAATTTAAATTGATTTTCTAATGGGGGGTTTGCCTTGGTCAAATCCCTAGTTTGGTAATTAAACCTTGGTATAAATGATGAAATGTACATAAACACCCTAGTATTAAGTGTGTTAAAGACTAGGAAATTAGAAAAGATGATACAATCCTATTCTAATGTGCAAGAATATGATGCAACAATGGAAATGCAAAGATGAATAACCCACTTATGATGATCTCCAATCATGCCAGGTGAGATCTAATGATGCTTTTACCTTTCCTTGGTTGAATATAGAGTGACAATGGAAGATGGAATCTTTAGGAAACAAGTTTTTAGGATTAGCCTGATCGCTAGTTGCATCTCCCTAACCTAGAATCCATCATGATTAACCATAGGAATTCATGATCAACCTTTGATAATGCTTGATCTTGATTGAAAGTGAGCTTGAAGACCTGCAATAAATGCTTTAATGCTACTCCAAGGCTTCAAATTTGCTTATTTTTGGAATTAGAATACTCTTGCGAAGAATTGCTTGAAGATTCTCAATGCTTGATGCTTGAAAATACTTTCTCAAAATGCTTAGAGATGATGAAAATGACTTAGAAACTTGATTTTATAGGGATTGACATTTAATTGACCATTATTTATATGTCAAAAGCTGACATTTACCAAAAACATGAATCAAATTGATGAATTCACATTCAAATTTGAAAAAGACCCCAAATGGGACCCATTCACCACACTTGGCGAGTGGGTCCTACCTAAGGGGACTCATTCATCCAAGGTTGAGAATGAGTTGTATCTTAGATTTTTGAAATCGGTCTTCAATATTTTTGGGTATTTGAGTGATTTTATATGATTTTTCAGTGGAATGAGCCTTGAGATCCAAAATAATGGGTCTTAGGGGCCTATAAATGGTGAATTTAAAGGGGGAATTGATGAAAAGGTGCCAAAATAGGTCCAAATTAACTATGAAATTGCCTCTTTCTTCAAGAGTGAACAATTTTCTACACAATCATAGATTCAAGATCTGCAAAAAATTAGAAATTTTGCTTGTAGTGGGAATCATACACCACTTCTAGTGCATCAGTCCTATTATGCTTTTTGAGGAATTCAAAGTTCAAAATTGTGTTTCAACCTCTGCTCTTCTCTTCCAAACTGATTTCCAGATCCAAACCTTTAAAAAGACCTGGAAAATAAAATATAGACTTAATTTGCTTATGGGGATGTGCCTCAATCAAACCCCTAGTTTGGTAATTAAACCTTGATAGAAACAATGAATCTTGAATGCAAATGTGAACATAAACCCTAACCTTATGTGTGTCTTAGATTAGGAAATCTAAAAATGTAACACAACCCTATTCTAATGTGTAAGAATGAGAAGCATGAATTAAGCTTGAATGTAATGACTTACTTTGAGAGATATCAAATCACCCTAATAAGCCATGATGATGCATGTACCTTGTTTAGGCTGAAATTAGAGTGAGAATGGAGGATGTAATCACTTAGGAAACAAGTCATTAGGCTTGGATTGATCGCTAGTTGCATCTCCCCAACCTAGAATCCATCATGATTCACCATATACAACCATAATCAACCCTTGACAATGCTATATGTTAAATGAAAGTGAGCTTGAAGACTTGGAAAAATGCAATAATGTTGCTCCAAGGCTTCAACATTGTTGATTTCTTGCTCTTGAATGTTCTTGTGAATAATGCTTGAATGCTAGGATCTTGAAATTGCTCTTCCAAAATTCTTGCTTAGATGAAATAATGACTTAGAATCTTGTTTATATAGGAAATACACTTAATTTACTGATATTTAGATCTCAAAAGATGACATCAACCAAAAACTTGAATTAAAAAGTTGAATTTTCCCCTCAAACCCTAAAAAGGCCCTAAATGGGACTCATATGCCACTTTTGGAATATGGGTCCCACCTAGGGAGACTCATATGTTCAAGGTGGCATATGAGTCCCACCCTAGATTTTTGGGGCACGTTGTTAGAAACTTTAGTGTTTTTTATTTTTTTTAAGGTTTTTAGTTGAAATAAGCCTCAAGATAAAAACTAAAGGGTCTTAGGGACCTATTAATGATTATTTAAATGGGTATTTAATGTAAGGGTGCTAAGATAGGTCCAAATTAAGTGTGAAAATATACTATTTTCAAGAGCGTAGAATTTTCTACACTACAAATGCATGGCTAACATGATACTTGAGTGAAATAATGTTATAATTTTGGTAATTTCTCATGTAATTTGAACACTATGATTTCAAATGGTGAGAAAGACTTGTGTTTATTAGAAAATGAGAAAATAAAATGTATAATTGGGTCTAGGCACACAAGGGGGAGCTAAACCTAGTATGAAATTACATCAAGGATGATATTTATGATGCTAAAATTGTGTCAAAGGTTGACTACACTCCCTAAATCCTATTCCAACCTATTCAAATTGAAATAAAATGTGAAACAAAAAAAAATTACATTGAATTAATACATGTTTTAAATGGAGAATACCTCAAGTACACCAAATCAAGGCACGTTAAAACTTCCACACATAGTCCCCTTCCAATTCCTATCCAAATGAATTTTATCCTATCGAATACCCCTTCCAAATGCTCTCCCAATCAACAAATCAAATTTACTCCAAAAGAGGATTTTTCTCATCTAAAAAATGTTAGAGTTATCATACATTAGCTAATAATTAATTAATCTTTAATTGATTATTAGTCTAATTTATTCTCATAAACTTAAGCTAAACTTTGGATTGCTTTATTAATTGAGTTAATATTAGATCATTATGTCTCATCTCATGTGATGTTGAGAGTTGTTATGATCCAATCCCTTTCTCATTTAGGGCTTTTCTCTTATAAGCACTCAACCCTCATTGTAAATATCTCTTGGATATTATCTAGAGTTTTCATATCTTCTTGAAAGTCTCTTCTGTAGCTTTTTCTTGTTGAAGAATATTGCACATATTGTTTGTAGATCTCTTGCATGGAAGGTGTATTTGTTTGTTTTTTAATCTTGTGACTCATAGTTTTGTGTTGTTTGATCCTATGGCTCGTAGGTTTTTTTAATTAGAAAAAAAATATAATAGGTTTTTTGACTTTTTTTAACTTAAAAAAATGTAGTCAAATTGTGTAATTTTTTTTGCAAAATAAATGCACTATACCTGGAGGATTTTTTTCTAGGACTACTAAATATGGCGAACCTTCAAATTTGGAGGTATTTTTCCTAAATATGCAGAGGTTTTCTTTTTCCCTTTGAACAAACAATTTTGTTGGTTTTCTATGGACTTCTCTTGCACTCTTATGATATTTCACGTAAAAGGAGAGAGATAGAACCCCAAAATTGAAGTGGTTCATTCAAATAAAGGATTGTATGATGTGAATATGACAAAATGAAATGTTATAAATGTGACTAAATGATGAAAGTTATTGACTATTGGTGAAAAACCTATAAAATATGAAATGTTTGAAAACATAGTGAGATATGCAAGAATGAACTAAGACATGAATAAATACAAAACAAAATTGAAAGAGACTAATCAGAGTGCACCTAGAGGCAGATTGAAGATCTGAGAATATTTTGGAATACTATAAAAATCACTATAAATCACCAATGGGATTCATTCCCCACTGATGGCAAATCAACCCTATTATTGGTAAAATCTCTTGAAATAGGTTTCTGACTGTCGGGAACTAGAATTTGAAAAAATTACCCTTTTTATCCTTAAAATGTATAATGAATTTAAAAGATGTTCAAAGGAGTCTTGTTAAGTTCATGCAAGGTTTGTCACTTAGGGAACACTGTGTCTAATGTCTAGTCCAAGAGAGGACGAATCAACAAATAAAATATTGACAACTTAGGGGATGAAATGCATCACATCAAGCCACTAAGAAGAATGTAATATGCTAAGAGAGATCATGAGCTTATGAAGGACATCACACCCAATTTCATCCACAAAGTGACAAACACATCGTATGAAGTGACAAGGCTGCACTAAGAACCAAGAATGCAAATAAAATGATGCCAATGTATGCCCCACACTTTAAAGGAATTGCTACACACCATTTTGTGAGAAATTACTTTAAAGTAGTGAAGGAAAAATGCAAAAAGGAAACTAAGACATGAGAGCCAACTTGGAAAGCCACTATGCCAAGTCATATGTTTCTAAGTTAGGCTACTTCATGTGAACGAAAAAGAAAATAAAAGAAAAGGAGAGTTGCCCCCTAGAAAGGAACACACCAAACACATAAGGGATCTATGGATTTTGGGTCAGTATGTTCATTGCTACAATGTTTTTATTAAACATCTCAAGACCGTCATTCCCCAAAGCACATAGAACTAGAAGAATGACACAAAGAGAGTGCAAACAAAATAAAAACAAAGTCCATTTTGGGTCAACATGGAAGAGACATTGTGGTCTTGACACTTTGCATCATCCCCAAAAGGAAAACAAAAAAGCGAAAAAGAAAATGCAAAATGTATGACATATAGAAGAATAGAGGTACAAATAGAATAATTTCACAAAGAGGGAGAACATCAAATGCACATTATGGGGGAACATGATACACCCATACAATCAAATCAAAGAAAAGGAAAATGTAAAATGGAACTGGTAATGCAAATGTAAGTCAACCATTAACTGAGTTATTGACTTTGCAATATTAAGTAGTCTAAGCAGAAAATGAATAACACAGTTAAGAGACAAAGACAAATGCATTACGAGGACAAGGCTAACAACATCTTGCCCCCACTAAGTGTAAGGAAATAATGAGAAAAGATATGTGATGGGAACAGATCATGCAATAATGAGAATATAGAATTCTACAACTAGTGCACGATGAAGTTAGTGATAGGGTACTATGGAATGATGGTATAATAGTCAATATCAATGAAGTGATACTTATTCAGTATGTCTTTCAATAACTGACATTCATTAGTTCGGTGTCCAAGAATACAATGATATTTGCAATATAGTATGTTCAAATTTTTAGGGAGGATGACCAACATATTCATAGGTGGTAAGAGTATAAGGAATTTTTTTAGAAGAAATTGAAGTCTCCTTTCACATTCAGGTGGTGGATGGAGAGGAAACTTTAGTTTCTTTAGTTTATAGGGTCATTTTCGTTTACTAGTTTCTCCTTTCTAATGAATGGAAGGAAGAGAACCCATAGGGATCCTAGCATCCTTTTCATTGGAGTTAGGTAGTGGTTGTTCACGTGGAAGGAGACTGTTCAAGTTAGGAGGAGAATCAAAGATCACTGTACCATCATATCGAAGTTTCCAATGTTCAAAGGGAGGCTTGTTGTCATGAGGAGGATCTTTATATCCTAGTCCTATTATGTTTTTTTCTATTGGTTTTTGTTCAAGAAGTTGGTGAATGTTATGCCCATTTATTGTGTCACAAACTTGTTTACTTAGGATAGTAAAGCCTTTTCTATATGTTTCTTCAAGGCTGATGGGAGTGTTTGTGACTTCATTATCATAAAAGGGTTGAGGATGTGGTTGTTTAGAGGAACTAGGTCCACCTGTGGGAGGGAACTTAGGTCTGTCAATCATTTCAAGATGTAGGTATCCAAAGTAATAAGGAGGTGCAACAATAGGATGATCTTGTGACTTCATGGATGGGTAAAAGGTTGTACTGGATTCAAGGTTATCAAGGCATGAATTGAAGAACTTGTCCATGCTATCATCATCTTCTCCAATCATGTATACATCATGAGGAGGACAATCATGAGGAGTTGAAGGAGCATGACGAAGCTCAAGCTCATTAGGGTCGCAACCAAAGGCACAATTAGACATGTCTACTAAGGATTTCAATGAATTCCAAAAATTATTAAAATAAAAAGCCATGATGACTATGAATAAAAGTAAACTAATATGAAAGAAAGAAGAGAAAATAGAAAATCTGAAAAGTATAATAGAAAGTAACTACATAAAACTATAATACAAAAAATACCCAGAAAATGCCTAAAAATGCTATTTAAAATGTGCAGGTGGACTAATTTGGCCACTTGAGGTGGTGAATGAGTCTATGTATGAGATTTTTTGTGTTTTTCAAAAAATTTAAAATGGTTTCAACACTTTTTAGATGCAAAATGAGGATGCAAATGCAAATTTTTAGTTTTTGAATAATAGGATATGCAAAAATGAAGTCTAAATGAGTCTTTCACTAATGCAAGTTGAGAAACCCTAGGATGCGAAAACAAACAAAACCTAATTGATTGTTGATGCAAATGAAACCTAGGATGCAAGATGAAAATGAAAATCAGAAAGATAAAGTGTTCTATATGTAGGTTCACCAAAATGAAACAATAATTTTGTTGGTTTTATATGGACTTTTCTTGCACTCTTAGGATATTTCACCTAAAAGGAGAGAGATAGAACCCAAAAATTGAAGTGGTTCATTCAAATAAAGGATTGTATGATGTGAATATTACTAAACGCAATGCTATAAATGCAACTAAATGAAGAAATTGATTGACTATTGGTGTAAAAACTATAAAATATGCAATGTTTGAAAACACAGTGAGATATGCAAGGATGAACTAAGACATGAATAAATGCAAAGCATAATTGAAAGAGACTGATCAGAGTGCACCTAGAGGTAGATTGAAGATCTAATAAGATTATAGAATGCTAGAAAAATCATTGTAAATCACCAGTGGGACTCATTCACCACTGATGGCGAATCAGTCCTGCTACTAGTAAAATCTCCTAAAACAGGTTTTCGACTATCGAGAACTAGAATCTAACAAAATCACCTTTTCAGCCTTAAGGTGGGATGCATTTTCCACTAATGGAAAATAAATCCTCTCCAAAAATTTTGTGAAATCAAAGGTCAATTTTGTAGCTCTAGATCTAGTATTGTCTTCTTGTTGGGTTGACGGAGTCAAATCTGCAGAAAATGGACTAGAGGTTGTCTCCAAGCTTGAAACAGGGTTTATTTTACTTGAAACACTTTGTTGATTTCTTCTCCACTTTTCAACACCTAATTGTTCAACAAATCTACATATAAAAGTCTACAAACACACATACAAAAGGGGAAAAATGGTTAAGGGTTAGAGTATAGGGATTTGCCTTGGTCAAATCCCACTTTGGTAGTCAAACCCTTAATGAAGAAATATAATTAAATGAACAAGCAGAGATGAATAAAGAACATGAAAATGTCCTAAACTCACCACAACCTTGTTGAAGAAATTTGAAGTTATGTCAATGGCTGCTCCAAGATGCTTGATGAATGCTTGATTAAATGATGCAAAGTGCTTGAATGCTAATTGATGAAAAACACTTATTCACACACACTTATGCCCTAATAACCCAATAATACCTCATCATAGGCTGACATAAGGTATTTTTAAAGAAAAACCCAAAAGAAAATTTGAATTATTTTTATTTTGGACCCACGAGGGACTCATTCATCACCCATGGCGAATGGGTCCCACTTTGGGCTTGTAAGTAGGTGTCAAGAATTAAGTCACATTTAATGTTATTTGTTGGGTTTACATTAAAAAATAAACTTAATTAAGCCTTATGAGTGCATAAAGGGGTCAAATAAAGCATAAGAAAGGTGTAAATAGTGAAAACAAGCCTAGAAAATTGTGAAATCTTGTTACAAGACTTTACAACACCTTAGAATGGGACTTGACAAGTGATGAAAAGGTGATTTTTAGGTAAATTATAATTAGAAGAGTCTAGAAAAGTGTAGAAATGTGTTACAACACTTCACAACACCTTCACAAGACATCATAATTTGAATGTTTAGGACTTAATGTGAATGCAAAAGTCACATTACAACATTAAATCTAAGAAAAATAGACCAAGAATCATGAGAGAAAGACCTAAAAGACCATGAAAATGCCAACGATCCATTTTTCTATGGTGCATTTAGCCCCCACTTTAGTGAGAGGATGAACTTGCTTAGAACTCACACTAAAGTAGCCATGCATATCAAGAAGGAGCCAAATGCACTTATGTTAGCAAGACAAAATGACAATGATCAAGAGGGATGATTAAGCCCCCAGGATGAAGATCCCATGGAAAACTAAAAATAAGAACAAAGGAACACACAATGTGAAATAGAAGAAGAAAAAGGAGAATCAGATCAAGCTTTGATCATCTATTCAACTAGTTTTGGATTAGATCTAGGTTGTTTGTGAGAAAAAGAGAATGCATACTCACACTAGGGTGGTAGAACTCATGGCGGTCTGCCAGGTGAGAAGACCCAAAAAGGTGAAGTACATATGTTAGTTGGTATGCACTCACAAACACAGAGGTGGCTATGGGGAAAGTCGCACCATTGAATGGGCTTTATGGAAACACATAATTCAAACCATTAATTAAAATAGAAATTTACTGGTCATTCATGACACATAGGGATGCCATAATAACTCATAACTCATATTTTGACTCACATAGGGTCAAACATGACACATACCCTACTTGATTCAAGTATGATCAAGGAATAGATATGGAGGCCTAGTGTGACATCTCAGAAATCAATATTTTTGAAGAATAACTTAGACATGTATAGCTATGTGGCAAAATAACCTTGTACCTATAACCACTCAACACACATCAAGGGTTTGTGTTGAATGTATATATAGCTCAAGCATATGTAACATAATAAACCAACGTTGTTGAATAGCATAAAACATAAAACAACATCCATGCATCTATCATATTAATCATTCCTTGAACATCAATAATCACGTTTAAATTTAATAATAGCATATATAATGCACATCAGTAAATAGAAGCATAATATTAAACAAAGCATATAAACATACAAAATTTGAACAACCAACATGTTGAAGAACCTCATATCAAAGATGTTGTGGTTCATACACACCATTTAGAGCAATAATACAACCACAACAAGAATCACAAGGAAATGGTGAAGTTGAAACACTGATCCCACAACTAAAAGCTACAAACTGGAGGGGCACCACACAACTAGAAACAAATTTTGCACTATAAATAAACTATATGACCTAGATTTTGAACAAGTTTTATAGATAGAATATTTTTGTTGAAACCATTAAAGATGAAAAAAATCCAAATAAAAATATTTTAAATCTTGAATCTGAAAAGAAAAAAATAATCAACACTTATGAAATTAGTAAGAACCTTTATACCCTTAAACATAGTGTTGTAATATCTTCAAGAAAAGTGAGCCTTGTGATCATATTAATATCTAAAAAAATGATATTCCATAGGAGAGTGGTGACAAAGGTTGAGTACCTTCATGGCCATCAGCCTATCTAACCTGTACATGTGTAACCATCCCCAAGGTAGATAGGCCTGACAGAGGACTTTGGTTAGTGCACCCAAACAAGAAGATATACCCGACCACATGACACATATCTCTCAAACTGGATATGCACATTTATGGAATGTCATTTTTGGGTGGTGAAGAGTTCATTTGAAGGATAATTTAATATCAAAATGTGTGGATTTGACGTGAAAAGGAAACAAAATGGATTGAGTAGCTGACATCTTACAGATGATTGCCTCCATAAGCATACATTTGGAGAGGAGAGTACAATCCCCCATGGGAGCTTCAATTCCACCCTCAAGGAACCGTATAGGAGCAGTCGATAGTGGAGGGTGTTGCAAGGAGTATTAAAGAGGATAGTTGATGCCTCATAGCTCACAATAATATGTGGCTATTTCAATAGAGGATTCCACTCTCACTTGCACAGAAATGGAGACTTCGATCAAGCTTAGGTGCATGAAGAAGCAAGCAACCTTCTCTAGCTTCATTATTGACTAGAGACGAAAGAATATCTACCTTAACAAAGATATTTTGTGTTTGGAGGTGGTAAGGATGGTAATTGGGAAGAAGTTTTGCTTCTCAGGCAACAAAATGAGAGAAAATTCAGACATTTCATTATGCTTCCTAGCATCACTATTGGACTTAAATTAGCCAAAGCTCAAGTTCATAGTGCTACTGCATATGGTCTTCAAAGCGGTGATTTTGATGGATGATATCAATGTGGTAGCGATGGCATAGTTGGGAGTGGGAATCCTACTACTAGATGATATTGAGAGGATGTTTTCGTAGGGTGTGGAGGTAGTATGGCTCCCCTTCATTATGGACATGGACAAGGAAAGCCTAGAATGCCATAAGAGATGGGAAACAAATGGCCCTACAAATTTCTATGCAAAAGGCTAGGCCTGGAAGCAACAGTGGGGATTCAATGGTGTTAGGAGTTTGTTGACCTAGTGGAGACCACTAGTTTCTATGACGAAGAAGATTGAAGGCCAGCCTGGGTGGATGGTTGGAATTTTGTTTGAGCCATGAAATCGCCACCAACACCAGAAGGGTGGAAATGTATCGTAGGTTGTAGAAAGGAATTGGGTATGGCTTTTTGCAATGTAAATGGCATGTAAAATACAACACTAGTTCAACCCAAAATCATGGTGGGCCAAACGATGTAAATTTTTGTTTTTCATTTAATACATGCAGCTTTGGTATGTCTTACTCATCAAAAAGAAAAATCTAACAAATTGATGGGGTTCTTTCTATAACATGTGAATTTGGCTACTTCAGTAGTGAGTTTCTCAAATATGTCATTAATAAAGCTATTTATAGTCCCCATAGCCTTGTTTGAGAAACTAGTATTAGAGTGCAAATAATTCAAATAGTTGAATCTAGGTAGATCTTTTAAGTATAGTGACTCTTCTTCTACTTATTTTTTTTCTTATCTCTGTATCCTTATTTTCAACCTTGGAGACCTCCTTTTTTGTGCAAGGGTTTCTCAACTACTTTTTTTTTTACAATTGGCTTATTCTCTACCACTATTAAAATTATAAAGCTACCTTGAATTTCATTTATAATCCTTAGTTATTAGAAGATGGATATTTAAATGATATGAATTTTAATGGATTATATCAATTTATATACAAATTTAAATAAATATTGATTATAAGAATGCAAATATAAACTAAATTATAGGTGAGAAAACCAAAATCAAGAGTTGAATAAATCTAAATAATTGTTCACAAAAGTTTTGAATACAAATTATATTAAATATCAAATATAGTTAATTTTCATCTAGAAAATGATACTCGCACTGACCTAAAAGAAAATAAGTAAATTTCAATATCATATGTGTAATTTGATTCATCAAAATCCCACCACCAATCATATCTTATGCAGATAATCAAGAAAATCACTATTATTTTCAAAATAATATCACTTCAATAAACATAAATTTATCACAAATGCTACATAACTTCAAGTGATTTTTTTACAAACACACCATAAACCATCAATAAATAAATAAAAAAAATTATTATTTTTCAAATTAACAACATCCTAAATTGAAAAACCATGTATCTCTCAAAGACAATCCATAATTCTCAAATGCTCAAAGTGACCCTAAGACAGTTGTCAAATGACATGACCGTCATAAAGCTATAATTATGCACATAGAAAAATAAATCATTCACTACATACTTTTAATAGATTTGAGGACTTGAAATATATTACTATTTAGCAATTGAGACCTAATGTTCTTATGTATCAAATAAAGATTTCTTTCTAAAAAGCAAAATAGATTTTTTTTTTTTAATTGAGTCTTTATACACAAGCGTCTTCTATTAAAAATTCCCTAACGAGGCTGAATGTCTTGTACGGGACACTCTAAATGAACTCGAAGCTTTCTATAATTAATCTACATGTTAATAAACATATTTAACAAGAACGCATATTAGCGGATGCCGGAATGTGCTCCGTACATTGCCACATATCAGAATGCTGCAGTGTTCTTTACCAAATCAGGAAAAATATTTCGATCTGTGTGCCCAAGAGAATAATGTAGAATCCCTTTTTAATGGACAGAATTGCCAATGAGCTTTAGAAGTGCGCCACCATCCCAAGGAGAGAGAGTTCAAATTTGCAGAGGATAAAGCAATTGAAAAAGGGAATCAATAGGCGCCAATGAGGAGACTGTGTGTAATAGCCTAACCTGAGATTATCACAAGTTAGAATCCTAGCCTGCTTTGCACGAGTTAGTTGTCAAAGCCTTATCAGTTTTAAGCTTCACAAACCCATCTGAAAGATAGAATCTAAGAAAACATTGTATCAGCAAGATATCGATGACAGTGTGGGGAATATATTTCCAAAAGTGTAAACCAACATTGAATGATTCTTCTTCCAGGGATGCTGAGAATATCAGATTGAACGCCAAATAGGTAGGAAAACTAACTTGTCCAAATGTTGCCGAACGTATTCCATTCCACACCCTATGAAAGTGTATTCTTTCATATCTCATCAGAAGAAAAATAACACACCATTACTACTACACGCATAACGTTCTGAACGGTGCAAGATTCTGTAATCATTTATACCTAGGCCTTTATTACACTGTAGTAACTGTTTTGTCAATTTGGGAGACAATGTGTCAAATCATGGTTTAATGGCCCAAAGATGGGAAGACAGAATAGAAAGGACTCTTAAGTATGTTGGACAAAGAGAAGTCGAATCAAACAATCAGAATTCCAATATATGCCCGGAGGAGCACTTGTACAAAAACCTAAATTTAACACATCCCCACGTAATGAAATAAAAATCAACTAAATTTAATATAAACAATAAAAATAATAATAAGCATAGACTTCCAAGATGAAATCTTTCTCAAAGCAAAAGTTGTATATCTATATATTAAATAGATGTAGAATAAATTCCAAGGTAAAGTTCAATATAACTTCTCCCAAATTTTTCACATACAACCTGTTTTGAGTTTTATTTTCTAAAGTATTTATTCGATTAAAAATAATAGTAGGCAATTTATTATGGATGCAGCTAATCTTCAGACAAAATGCACCTATGTACATACAAAAATGCATAAAAACATATATAACAACATACATAGAAACATACATAACATGATGAGATGGCATAGTGAGGGGCATGCCAGATGGATGATAAAAGTGACAAAATCGACAGACAAGAGGAAATGTCATGGCAAGGAAAGCAACGAGATAATGGTGGCGTTAGCTATTTTTTCCCACCGCTTCAAATTTGTCAGCATTTTTTCCTTTCATGAGATGTTATCCATTCACCAGGGGTAGGAAGGGGAGCTGACGTGATTAAGACATGCATTTTAAATTGTAAAATGTACTATTATTGGAAAATACTCCATGTTGTGGGTTTTTTCATTTTTGTAGGTTGAAAGCGAAAGGTTGGAGAGAAAAGGGCGAAGTTGCAAGTGGGGGAGATGACCAACTGAATTGAGGTGAGGGGTTTGTAACCGATTGGGTTGTTACTTGTAAAGGGTTTTGAAACATTATGTGGGTTGTTGTTTGCAAAGGTTTTCAAAACATTAAGTGGGTTACAAGTTTCGTAAAAATTAGTGTTTTGCAACCTAGAATTTTAGAAAACAGTATGAATGTCTTGAAAAGCTTTTGTTATTGAGACTGTAGGAATGTAATGAAATGTATGATCATTTTATACACACCCAGTGTTTTCCAACAACTATTAACACTTTGTGTTGTCGGTTTTTTCGTTCTGCAAGTTGAAAATAAAAGGTTGGAGAGCAAGGGGTGAAGTTGTAGGTGGGGGAGATGAAAAACCAATAGAAGTGAGGTGAGGGGTTTGTAACTGATTGGGTTATTACTTGTAAAGGGTTTTAAAACATTATGTGGGTTGTTGTTTGTAAAGGGTTTTCAAACATTAAGTGGGTTGTAGGTTTTGTAAAACCTAGTGTTTTGCAACCTAGAATTTTACAAAATAGTATGAATCTCTTGAAAAACTTTTGTTATTTAGACCATAGGGATATAATGAAAGGCACCATTTTGTAAACATCCAGTGTTTTCCAAAAACCATTAACACTGTGTATTGTTGACTTTTTCATTTTGTAGTTTGAAACCGAAAGGTTGGAGAAAAAGGGGAAGAGTTGAAGGTGAGGGAGACAAAAAACAACCCAAGTGAGGTGAGGGGTTTCTAACCGATTAGGTTGTTAGTTGTAAAGGGTTTTAACACATTATGTGGGTTGTTGTTTATAAAGGGTTTTCAAACATTAAGTGGGTTATTGTTTATAAAGGGTTTTCAAATGTTAAGTGGGTTGCAAGTTTCATAAAACCCAGTGTTTTGCAACCTAGAATTTTACAAAATAGTATGAATGCCTTGAAAATATTTTGTTATTTAGACTATAGGAATGTAATGAAATGCATTGTTTTATAAACACCTAGTGTCTTCCAACAACCATTAACACTTTGTGTTTCACCACTTTCAACAAGTTTATTCATTATTTTTTATAATGACAAGAAATTGATGTTCTTGCTATTTGTAATGCACAACTACATATACAGGCTTAAAAACCACAAGGGATTGGGTATGTTGTGATGTGGGTTATAGTTTTATAAACACCCAGTATTTTCCATTTCATTGCATTGCACATCTTTCAAACTCAAAGCATTACTTCACATTGCATAACTAAAAAGTAGATGTTGATAGATGACCAAATTTAAAGTTCTACAATATAATTTTTTTACAAAGTCAACCTAAGCAGTTATACAATTACTTCACATTGCATAACTAATAACTAGGAGCAACTACCAATTGTATTTGCTTGTCATGGCATTCCATGAGGCCACATTGGTTCATGGAATTTTTTCAAAGAGTTCACTACCTTGTCTATGTTACCAAATTTTTCATATATGTTTGCTAAAGCATTTTATCAAATAGTTATCTGCCTTGTTGCTATGGCTAAAAGCCTAAAATAGGTGATTTCGAACAAGCTATGGATGCTTGGAAAAAAGATATCAAAGCATAATAGTAAGCAACATCATAAACAAGGAAGTGAACTGTTTGAAAAAATGCCTCAAAGAAATGTGGTCTCATGGTGCACATTTCTTAATCTAGTTTTATCACCCTGTTGTATGCACAAGAAAAGAGGAATTTCCTACATAGTAAGCACAATATGATTCCAGACACCGTAGACACAAGAAAACTTTAGCAGAGCTCCTTTTTCAGTTCATTACATCAAAATATTACTATATAAAAATATCTTTTATTTGGTTTATTTTATTTAATATAGTATTTAAATACAAGATTTTAAATATTAAAAAAATTCTTATATAATAGTAACAAATTTTTATGTTTTTTTTTTCTTGATCTAAGGATTTTGATATTGAGACATCTTTGATTTTGGTTCAAACAAGGAAAAGAAGGATTTCCAAATATGTCTTTGTATCACATGTCTAATTTAAGAATGTGTAGATTACTAGATAAGGGTCTAGCATCATGTAGGTGCCCCATTTTATTTTGGGTTTTATGTTCTCTTCAAATATGTGTGACCTGACTTGTGGGTGTTGTTGTTCAACAACTTCTGGTTCCTTTGAATTGTATTATTTATGATCCAATTTCTTTTTAAAAATCTAAACCTTTTGTTGTCCATTGTATTGCTGTTAGTCGATCTCTTCATGAATTTTAAGAACATGCAAAACTTATTATATAGAGAAATTATAATCCCTTCAAAATAAAATTATCTTAATCAAAACAATAAACAATTTAAATTATATATAAAAACAAACAAATGTTTATCTATACTTTAAATTTGATTGTAAAAAATAATATTTCATAGACAATTATCTTAGATTTTTTCAATATTTATTATAATCTATATTTTTATCCTTTTGTAATCAACTCCAACTTCAAATCATTATGATTACTTGTACACGTCTATGCAACAGGAGACCACTTATTGTTAGAAACCAAGATCACCTACATGCAAAGGGATACTTGTCACATGCAAAAGACATGCAGAACCAAAAAAGATGTTCTATAAACCTCAAAGTAAAAATGCATTAAAGAGAATCAAATATTACAAAGAGATCAATCCTTATGAAGGAGATCAAGAAACCCTAAAAGGGAAACCCTAAATGAAACCCTAGTGTGCACACTTAATAATTAATCAATTATTAATTTGCCTAAGTTTAGCTTAAGTAACTAAAAGAATAAGTGACTTAATTAATTGACCAATATGATATAATTAATTAAGTGGAATAACTTATTACTCTAACACCCCCCCTTAAGATGAACTTAGGAAGAAGCTAAAACACTAGAATAAGATGCATGAAACAAAGATGGGTCAAAACTAGGCCTGATCAGGTACCCATTTACAAATGCAAGAATGGGGTAGAAACCCTAGTGGGACAAAACCCCTACAATGAGATGACTTGCAAGAAGCATTGGAAGATCATTGTAGAATAACACTGGAACCTATACTGGAAAGCAGGAAAGATTCTTCTGTTTACTACTGAAACAGATGAGAGTCACTGATTGACTCAAGGAATCATGATAAAGTAGCAATGAGACCCAATGCCAGGAACACTCAAAAACTCAAATGGGAACAACCCAGAATCTATGAAGTAGCAAACAATTATTGAATGATGTATTACTGAAAATGAAGTGCAAAGATGCAAGATGCACCTCCCAACTGCCAAAACATCCAAGTAATCTCCAAACAACCCATCGGGCCAAATTTGGACTAAGCGATCAACCTGGGACAAATACAAAAAGTACATGGACAACAACATAGAGCTCCTTAATACCTTTCCAAACGATAGTGAAAATTAGAGATTGTGGCAAAAAGTTATGAGCTCGGAAGTCCAAAATAAACATCTGACTTCAAAATAAATGTAAAAAAAAGTAAAATACTAAAAAATAAATAGCACTACTGGAAAGTGCTCGGAACCAGCTTTCTGGCGATATCTCATTTGCCCGATTTCGATATTGTATGCCCAAGTTATGACCAAAAGAAAAAACCTGCTTCTTTAGGAAAAAATAGGGCTAGGAGGGACAAAGAGGGCCGGCTGTACGGATGACATCATCATGACATCAACAAAAAAGAGCTTAAATTTTGATGGCCATCTGGCTGTCGGCACAAAAATTTGGCCCCCCCACAAAAATATTGACGGTCGTCTAGGCTACATAAAAACTACTGGGAAAATTTTTCGGTCGTCAGAATATACTCAATCCGGCGAGGGAATATTCCTTGAAGTCTACCAGTATATGCTGCAGTCGATTGATGGAATATTCTGATGGAATATTCTGTATCGAGCAGGGGATAAATGGAGAGCCCCCGGTCATCCATGTGATAGGGGCGGATCCTCAGAGGTATCTTGGGGGTTGGCCACGGCCCCCGGTCACCAATATGACCGGGGTGAGTTCTGGAGGAGCCTGCGGGGGTTGCATGCAAGCCAGTGGCAGACCGGTAGTGGAGGCCAGTGGTGGTTGCACTGTAGTGGCCGCCGAGTGGCCACCGAGCGGTGGGATTGCTGTGAACTGGAGGCGCCGGCACACAAAATGAGAAGGTACATTTTTTTTTCTCCATTTTTGGGCAATGAAATGGCCCCAAGAAAAAAATTTTTGCATCTCGGATCAACTGCACCAAAATCAATGAAACGAAGGGCATTTTTAGGTTTTTGGCCACTTCTAACCAATGGTGACCTCGTTTCTACTCAAAGTGCCCCAAAAATTGGCTACCCCAGATCTTGCAAAAAGATGCGAAACCCTTGCATTAGAAACTCACTGAAAGGCCATATCTTCATATCATGAACAGGCAGCTTGGTCTGGAGCTCTGATACCATGTTAGAAACCAAGATCACTTGCATGCAAAGGGATACCTGTCACATGCAAAAGACATGCAGAACCAAAGAAGATGTTCTATAAACCTCAAAGTAAAAATGCATTAAAGAGAATCAAATATTACAAAGAGATCAATCCTTATGAAGGAGATCAAGAAACCCTAAAAGGGAAACCCTAAATGAAACCCTAGTGTGCACACTTAATAATTAATCAATTATTAATGTGCCTAAGTTTAGCTTAAGTAACTAAAGGAATAAGTGACTTAATTAATTAACCAATATGATATAATTAATTAAGTGGAATAACTTATTACTCTAACACTTATCACAAATAATTATGAGAAATAATTGTGATTGCTAATATAAGCTTAATTCTTTATGATCAGAAATAATTATTTTTTCGGTCCTATAAAGACCGACAAAATAATTCAAAGATTGTTGTCAATGGAGGTGGAACACAATTTTAAGCAAAAAATCACCGTGGCATTATATGCTTCGTTAGGTAGATGTTCGTTCTTGCTTGCTGATGTTAAACATCATGCAACGTCTGTTAACATTCTAGACTTCTTGTATTTGGTATACCCAACATGATAGAAAGAGCAAAGACAAAAAATAAAGCAAAACTAGATTGCTACAACAGAAAGAAAAACTTTATTCATAATCTTGATTCATGCTCAAATGGCTACAACAACTACTTAAATAGATGCAAACAAACTGTCAACAATGACATACAATAGAAACTTCAACCGTAACAACAAATTATTGAGGAATCAACACAACAGATTATGGATGAAACATACACATCAGGTCTGATTTGGCATAATTTAAAATAAATCATAGGAACTGCAGAAAGAGTAGAGGGGGAAATTAGAAAGTTTCTTCCAAAAATCCCCCTTAATTTCTACCATCAACAACTCCCAAATATTGTCTTAGATATTCAAAGCTATCCTTTGGTAATGCCTTGGTAAAAATGTATGCCAGCTGATCTTCAGATCTACAAAATTCAAGATAGATTTCTCCATTGCTGACCAATTCTCTGATGAAGTGGTATCTCGTATCAATATGCTTTCTCCTTTTGTGAAATACATGATTTTTGGACAATGCAATGGCTGACTTGTTATCAAAAAATATTGGTGTTGGTTCATCTTGATTATGCAACAAATTTGACAAAATTCGATACATCCAAATTGGTTGACATGTTGCAGTAGTTGTGGCTACATATTCTGCTTCGGCTGAAGAAATTGTCACTATAGGTTGCTTCTTTGATTCCCATGAGACAACTCCAGATCCAATATGAAATATATGTCCTAATGTACTTTCCTTGTCATCTATGCTACCTGCAAAATCACTATCAGTATAACCAATCAAATCAAAATTATTAGTTTTGGAATATAGAATTCCATATCCTATTGTTCTTGCATTATATCTGAGTATTCTCTTCCCAACTTGCCAGTGAGAATTCTGAGGTGAATCCATGAACCTTGAAATCAAACTTACACCATACATGATATCAAGCCTTGTAGCTGTAAGATACATTAAACTACCAACAAGATTTTTAAATCTGGTTGGATCAACATTTGACCCCCTATCCTCTTTGCTCAACTTTGTTCTTGTGACAACTGGAGTTGTTGTGGGATTACAATTCAACATTTTAAATCTTCTTAATACATCCTTGGCATATTTGGACTGACAAATAAAAATTCTCTTATTTGTTTGAACAAATTCAATACCCAAAAAGTATCTCATCAAGCCCAAATCTATCATTTCAAACTCTTTCATCATATTTGACTTAAACATGTCCACAAAAAAAATTTCACTAAAAGTTAAATCATCAACATACATACATACAACCAAAATTTGACCTTCATCATTAGTCTTTATATACAATGTAGGCTCACTATTGCTTCTTCTGAATCCATTACTTATCAAATATGAATCAATTCTACTATACCAAGCCCTTGGTTCCTATTTCAATCCACAAAGTGCCTTTTTTAATTTATAGACCTTGTTTTCATGACCATGAACTTCATAACTAGGGGGTTGTAAAACATAAAACTCTTCATCAAGAAAACCATTTAAGAAAGTTGATTTCACATCCATTTGAAACACATTCCAATTATTATGTTCAACTACTGCTAGAATAGTTCTAATTGTGTCCATCCTTGCAACTGGAGCAAAATTTTCATTATAGTCAATCCCATACTGCTATGAAAACCATTTTGCAACTAATCTTGCTTTATGTTTTACAATTTGACCTTCAACATTAAATTTAGTTTTATAAACCCATTTAACTCCTACACAATCTTTAGCTTTAGGTAAATCTACTAACTCCCATGTTTTATTTCTTTCAATAGAGTCTATTTCTTCATCCATTGCCTTAATCCAATTATCATCTTTTACTACTTCTTCAAAATAAACAAGATCACTAGCAAATATTAAAGCAAAATTTGAATTCACAATTTCATCTCCTTTATCATATATTTCTTTTAAGCGTTTTTTTTTGGTTTGCTTTGCTCCTTTTTCTTAATGAAGCAAGTGTTGGATCTGATTCATCACTTAAATTTGAATTTGAATTAGAAGGATTTGGATGGGAGGATGATATACCTTGCACAATATTTCTTGTTGGAGTACTTGGTGGTGTTTGACCATCTTTTTCTTTTGGTTCCAACTCACCATCATGTATAGGTGTTCCACCTGAGACTATTTTGTTAACATTTGAATCCCATGATTCTTCTTCCTTAAATTCAACATGTCTACTAATGATCAATTTCTTTGTAATTGGATTATACAACCGATATGCTTTTGATTGCTCATCATAACCAATAAAAATACATTTTTCACTCTTATCATCTAATTTCCTTCTTAATTCAGATGGCACAAGAGAATAAGCAACACACCCAAAAATTCTAAAATGGGAGATATTACATGCTTCTTACCATTCCAAGCTTCTTGGGGGATTTTATCCCTCACACTCTTTGTAGGACTCCTATTCAGAAATTACACAACACATGTCACTGCTTATGCCCACAAATCATTGGATAAATTTTTGGCCTTCATCATGCTCCTAGCCATATCCATTATAGTTTTGTTCTTCCTTTCGGCTACTCCATTCTGATGTGGTGTATATCTTGTTGTAAACTGTTTCTTAATTCCATGATATCTACAAAAATCCAAAAATTCATTAGAACTGAACTTGCCACCCCTATCAGATCTGAGAACCTTAATGTAGAATCAACTTTGTTTTTCTATCAAAGCTTTAAACTCCTTGAATTTATCAAATGCTTCAAACTTCTTCTTGAGAAAGTATATCCATGTCTTCCTACTAAAATCATCAATAAATGTTAGGAAATATAAATTGCCTCCTAAAGATGGAGTCTACATTGGCCCACATATATCGGTGTGAACTAATTCTAATGGTGTCTTTGCTTTGTATGAACTTTTTACTAGAAAACTCTCTCTACGCTTTTTTGCTAAGATACAACTTTCATAAGTACTAGCTGGATGATCTATAACTGGTAAACCTCTCACCATATTTTTCTTTTGCAATAAATTCAAACCTCCAAAATGAAGGTGGCATACCTTAAATGCCAAAGCCATGACTGATCTAAGTACACTGTTTTGAAATTAATTTTTTCCTTTCTTTGAATACAATTAATTTAAAGGGGGAAAATTATGTTTTGTGTCATTTGGACCCTTGCAATTAATCTATCATAAGGATTTCTATCCTGAATTATGCGTTCATCATTTTTAAAGTGAACTCTATACCTTTTCTGCATTAATTGACCAATACTCAACAAATTATGTTTTAAACTAGGTACAAAGAAAATATCATTAATATGTCTCTTTTCACCATTCTTAGTCATGCTATTAATGATTCCTTTCCCAGTTATAGATACTCTACTATCATTTCCCAATTTTACTTCCGATTTTATAGAATCATCCAAACTAGCAAATAATTCTTTGTTTCCTGTCATATGGTTGCTACAACCACTATCTAAAAACCATACATCATTAGAGCTTTCTTGAGCCACATTACAAGTTATGAGTAAACTTCCCAAATTATTACCAAATACATCTGAGTAATTTTCCTTTTGCTTATCCACTTCAGCTTGTTTGATTCTACATTCATTTGCAAAATGACCAAATTTCTTACAATAGTGACACTGTATGTGGCACTTAGCATACCTTGATGATTGAAACTGATTTCTTCCACATCCTCTATTGCTGAAATTTTGATAGGATGAATTGTTTCTTTCTCCTTGATCTGAATTTTTTTGTTCACTCCTTCCTCTTCCTCTTCCTCTACCTCTTCCTCTTCCAAATGATACCTATGTTCTGAAAGCACTCTCCAAAGAAGAATTGTTATTTTGATTCATTTTGGTTTCATGGGAAAGAAAAGATCCCATCAATTCATCTATTGACAATTAAGATAAATCTTTTGATTCTTCAATTGCATCAAAATTGTTAGGAAGAATTGTAAGAACCTTTTCAATCGCCTTTTGATCAGATATATTTTCACCATGTATCTTCATTTGATTTACAATATTCATTACATTACTGAAAAATTGATCTGCATATTCTAATGAGCTCATTTGAAGATTTTCAAAATTCCTAAAAATCTGTAATTTTGCAACTTTTACTTTAGTTGTCCCTTGGTATGAATTTTCTAAGATTTCCCAAGCTTGCTTAGAAGTAGTTGCATTAGAAATTCTAGAAAACAAAGGTTCATCCATTGCTTGTTGAATAAGAAACAAAGCCTTAAGATCATCTTTTTGTGTTTGTGAGAAAGTAGACAAATCTTGAGGTTCTACAAACCCATTTTGAACAAACTCCCACAAATCTTGTGAACAAAACAATGTCCTCAATTTTATTGCCCATGTATCATAATTTTTACCTGTAAATATTGGAATTTGGGGCTGAGTTAATTTACTACTGGATGCCATGATGTTATCTCCCCTTCCTGATCTGCACTTATCTTATTTTTCAACAAAAAAACCTTTCAATTCACTTCTTTATATAAAATCCATAAAAGAGTTTCATGAAAATACAAAAAAAACCATATAAATGACTCCAATACTTAGTATCTTCAACACACACAACAACTATAGCAATGATCACACATTTTCCTTATCTTCCTTAGCAACTTTCAACCTTTTGAAATTTTCATCCTTGATCATTTAGCTCTGATACCAATGTAATAGAAAGAGCAAAGGCAAAAAAAAAAGCAAAACCAGACTGCTACAGTAGAAAAAAAAAACTTTATTCATAATCTTGATTCATGCTCAAATGGCTACAACAACTGCTTAAATAGATGCAAACAAACTGTCAACAATGACAGACAATAGCAACTTCAACCATAACAGAAAATTATGGAGGAATCAATACAACAGATTATGGATGAAACATACACATAAGGTCTAATTTGGTAGAATTTAAAATAAATCATAGGAATTGCAGACTACGGAAAGAGCAGAGGAAGAAATTAGAAAGTTTCTTCCAACACAACATAGTAATTAGGGAGAAATAGTATTAGTAGTTCTTGTCATGGCCAATTCAACAGTGAAAATGGGAACACCTTTCAAGGTTGATGATGTGCAAGAGTTTGTAGAATTGAACGCTAAGGAGGTATCACAATTATATTAGACCTCTACTAGAGAAAATTGGATGTATAATAGTAAGTGCTCCCCCTAGCCTTCATTTCCCTCTCATTGACATGGACAATATAATTTCAATCACACCATTCTACTAGACATGATGAGATGGATAGGCTTTCCTGGGCTTGTAAAGAATGGTGTTTCTTTCAGGTTTGTAGGTTTAAGCATACAACACTTTTACAAGAATTAGGATGCCTGACTTCTCTATTATTATTATATGAGGTTCTGAGTTAACTCACTTAATACTTTAAAAGGCATGGGATATCTATATAAATTGCAGATTCTTGGGTTAACATACTTTTTTATATTCATATACATTGTGAATTCAGATGTTCAATCTAATTGGCCTCATTGTCGAAGTGATCTCTATATGGCAGTGTCTTTCTTGGTTTAACATACCTTTTTATATTCATATACATTGTGAACTCAGATGTTCAATCTAATTGGCCTCCTTGTCAAAGTGATCTCTATATGGTAGTATCTTTTTCGAAATGCTAAAAGTTGACTGTGATTATAACTGTTTTGTCTCTGGGAGCTAATGGATCTAATAAAGTAGATGGCGAGGGAATTCTTCAAATTGCCATTTCAAGAAAAAGATAAATACGTAATGATTGCTGGCACAATCCAGGGATACAGTTATGCTTTCATTTTCTTAGATAATTAGAAGTTAGACTGGTGTGACATGATGGCCTTGGGAACCATGCCCAAATCTGATGGCAAGGAAAACCTTTGGCCCACAAAGCCACTACTGTTCAGGTAATCTTTGCAGATTTAATTTCCTTTTCATCCTTTTCATCAACTAGAGATTTTCTATTGTACTTTTAATTTAATTTTCCTTATATTCTATAATAAGCATGATGATTTGAACCCAACTCTTGGAGTTCAGAGAAGGAAAAGCAATTGATGACATCATATGAGATATTGATAGTGCATGGGTTATGTAGTGATACAGTGGAAGCTTATTCAATGGAGGAATCTATATTCTACTGGAAATTGTTGATGTTGGAATTAATGCTCCAACATAATAGAAGTTAGTTTTAGTCCTATTTAATAATCATGAGTTAGTTGTCAATAACTCCAAGTTCATTGTCACTAGATCTAGTTTGTCCCTGAAGTTCACTATCAACAATCTATAGTTAGCTTTCATACTAGTTAGTAGATCTATAGTTAGTTGTCATATTAGTTAGCATTATTATAGGATGCAGTTGAAGTCTTTTATAGTTATAAATATGTAATTTGTTGAGGTATAAACATGGAAGCTTTTTATTTTGTTGTCTTGTATTCTGCTCTATATTCTTTGTTCTCTATTTTTAATATGGAATCAAAGCTAATGGGAGGTCTTGTTGTTGTTGATGAAGAACCGCCAGATGATAATGATGATGACTTCATTGAAGATCAAACAGTTGTTCTATTTTGAAGAGATCAACACTTCAAAGATAGGGAAGGATGCAATAGAGGATAGATAGATGTTCAATAGTCTGAGATGCTTGTGGATTGGAGAAACTATACCTCATTGGGGTTATGAGACATACATTTGAGAATTCATGTCCAATAGTTTAGGGGAGATGCAATAGTTGGAAATTCAACATCATAACTTTATGATGGTGATGAGACACTTCATGTGCAAATGGTGTTGAATGATGTTGGGAACTTGGATGGTAAGCTAGATGGCTATACCAAGAATTGGGAAATAGCCTAAATAATTCTTATTGGTCCAAGAATTATTTTCAAAATTTATTTCTTATTATTTTTTAGTCAATTAGTTTGGTGTCATAGCTCATTAAGGGGGTATTGGAATTAATGCTCATAGGCATTAGTTTAAGTTTTGTTTAATAATCATCAGTTAGCAGCCAATAACTCCTAGTTCATTGTCACTAAATCTAGTTTGTTGTCGAAGTTCACTGTTAACAATCTTTAATTAACTATCATATTAGTTAGCATTATTATAAAATGTAGCTGAAATGTTTTGTAACTATAAATATGTAATATGTTGATGAATAAACATGAAAGTTTTTTATTTTTTATCTTCTATGCTACTCTCTATTCATTGTTCTCTATTTTTTATAGTTGAGTGCCATAGCTCAAAATCTCCAGGCCTAAAGTCCAATATATTTGAGGAGATATTTGGTGAAAATGTGCAAGCCATAAGGATGGACTTGTATCCTCCCTACCCTAGGCCTGATCTGGTTCTAGGTTCAAGTGCACACTCCAATGGAAGTACTCTTTCTATGGGCTTGCAGATTCTTAACAAGAACTAGTGGACTTCTATAGAGCTAATCCCAGATGCTTTAGTTATTGACGTAGTGGAAACTATAGAAGTATGCCCAAACAAGTTTCAATTAGACAAGGAATTCAAAGCACAATGAATATATGGAAACCGAATTGACTATTTGAATGTTGGTAGGTTTTGACAAATAGAGAATACAAGAGTGTTGAGCATAGAGCAGTAATAAATAGAAAGAAATGAAGATTATCGATCATTACATTTCATGCTCCAATCTATGTTGTGGAGCTAGGTACATTGATTCAATTAATAGATGAAGATCATCCAAGGATATACAAGAACTATAAGCATGCAAACTATAATCGTCACTATCTCACTAACAAGCTAGAGGGGAAGAAATCCATAGAGTTTGCAGGGGTTTGACCTTTAAGAAATGTGAAGTCTATATGACAATTTTCTCTCTAAATAATTGAATAAAACCCTCTGTGATTAGAACCTTCTTCCATCTTTTAATGTCTTGTATAATTGACTGTTGTTTTTTATATAATAGTCAGCAGGTTTGGTGCATTTTAAAGAGAGCATTGGTTGAAGACAATAGTTAGACTTGCTAAAAACATTAGTAGATTTACCATTGGAATAATCATAATTCAATAAAAAAATTTGATTAGAATGTTAAGGTTTACATTAATAAAGTCATCTGGTTTTGATTAAGGTAAAAAAAAGGGATTTTGAATGGATTTAGATCTTTATATGATTGGAAAGATAAGCATTGAGGACTACAAGACAAAAAAAGACAATCAAGAGGAACAAGTATGGAATGACAAAAGAGAAAAGCAACTAACCTTTACAAATGACCAACCCAAATTTAATGTGGTTAGAAGCAAAATTGTTTTAGGGAATTTTTCTTAGTCATTCATTTTTTGAAATAATACATAGGATCACAAGAAAATCCATCATTCAATCCCAAACCCTTGAGAAATGTATCTATTACCAAGCTTTGAATAGGAGCTTCCTCTCAAATTTCTTCTTTTTATGTTTCATCAATGGTGGTAAATTAATCTTCAACAACAATAGGAGTTTATTTCTTTTTACTCCAAATCAAAAGGTTTTTCTTTTACTAGGGAAACACGCAATGCAATTGTCCACTTTGCAAAAATAGAAGAAAATTAGTGAAGAGTCTTCAAGATCAGTTTGTTGCACCAAATTGCCCTATTTGAAAGATAAGACAATCCTAGAAGAAATCTCTTTTTTATTCTCTAAAGCACAAAGAATCAAGTGAAAAAACACTTTCTAAATTTAGTGACTAGATCAGTAGCAAAGTATTGCCTAAAATAATTGGTGATAATAATTTAAATCCAAGTTGAAAAATATTATCCAAATAAAGAACTTGGTGGAGTCAAAATTCATTGAATTGAAGTTCTTGGAGACCAATATTTAAGACATAGGCCACTTTCCCCCTATTGGTTCCCAAATCAACATATGTAATGAGTCCTAAAGAGTAGCCACTCTCTCATATTCAAACTCAATCCCAGGTTGATATGGCCAATGAACGAGAGAGTGAATAAAATACCCCTTTCTCCCCTGCACTTCAGGTTCTATTAAACTTGGTAAGGTGATCCCAATAGTGTGCTTTAAGATACTTGTGTGCCAAAGTATCAAACACATAGTGAATAGATGAATCTCCTTTATATGCTTAACATACACAATACCCTTAAGGTATGGCTGACCTTCATTGCAGTATACACATTAAACATGAGAGATATGATTCTTTGAATTCCACACACACACCCACAACAAAAATAATAAGTAAATTTGATTTAAAAGATGATTAGATACTGCATTAACCACCAAATGTAACATGAATAACACACTTAGATTAGCACCTCATCCTTGGAATAGAGTAAACTCAAACACTTACACAATCTGATAACAATATTTACATCTGACAGTATATGAAGCTTTGAAATTTTTCCTTACAACATTTTAGCATTGTGTTTTAACCTTTAGTTCTTACTAGCATCCTAGCACTCAATTCAATACAAACTTATAGCCATATTCAAGTAACTACATTAATTATTTGAAGTAATAAACAAGAATAGAGCCACACATCCATCTAAAATTGATAGAGACAAATAAAACAACCTTGATTGTATTATTCATAATCTATAAAACCAGTACACATGAGAGTAAAACAGTATCAAACTTGAAACATTGAGCATTATTTTTCCAATATTGAAATCAAAATTACATAAGTATTGACAAACTCAGACCCTAAAACTTGACTCTAAAATGATCTGTATTCTCATCAAAATGTTCTCTATGATTAATTACAAAAACAACTCCTCATAACCAGCTACTTGACCTGATCCATTCAATGAATCACTTGCATACAAATCTCCTACTTTATTGTTACTATTGCTACAATCAACAAGGCTACCCTCTTCACTATCAAACTAAAAATCATCAATGATTTCTTCATTGCAACTACTTACACATGATTTCTCCAACTGAAAATAATTCCATACTCTGTCACTTTCATCTAATATGTTGACATTCTCAAAAGTAATCTTCAAATCAACATGCTCTTATGTATCATCATCATGAAAGCTTTCATCAACACTACACTCACTTGTAGAATTGGCATGACCAATTGTACCATTGCATTTTTTATTACACGTCTTCTTCAAACAGATATTCAGTTCATATCCATCATCTTGTTTTTCTGAGCCTTCAAAAGTATTGTCATCATTTTCCTTGTTGGAGCACTTTCCATTTGAAGAGATTAATTCTACCTCTTCCTCATGAGAATAATCATAGTCACTAGGGCTGCAAATATGTATTGATGTCCTAGTTCTCCCTCTACAAGTTGTAATATCATGCCTAGAACACAAACATGTCCTCAAAGGAAAGTGTTCACTAGTGAAAGATATGACCCTTTGGATTTTGGTAAAATTCATGGTTACCCACATTATGTCCCAAGAAGAATTAATAAATGTTTTCCTAAGTTTACAGGAGGTTTTGAAGAATCATCATCACAACATGTACAAGGTTTTATTGATGTAGTGGAAGATTGTCAAATAGTAGAGGAAGATGCCACCATGAAGCTTTTTGTAAGAACTTTAGAAGATACTACTAAATATTGGTTTTCTACTCTACCAATGCATTCCATATGTTCATGGCAAGAGCTTGAGAATTTTTTCATGGATGAGTTTGATGAAATGAATGACGACTGCTTCTTTATTACATAGTCACAGTAAATACTATGCTCAAAAGGCAGAATGGAATGTAAATAGGTATTCTAGTAGATATGTCATCGGAAAGTTTAAGATGAAAATTTACACTATATATCAACCCATTCATTGGTCATATCGACCCGTTCAGTCTAAATATGAGAGAGTGGTTACTCTTTAGGACTCATTGCATTTGTTGATTTGGGAACCAACATAATGGTGACTCTGCTGGGGACCACCTTTGTATCTATGATGCAAATGTGTCAAAGACCACTTGAAAAGAGTCAAAACAAAATGAACATCTGGTTCAAATGTTGAAGAAGTTCTAGATCTGTAGATTGGTTTGAAGTAGCCCTAAGATGACTTTGCTAGAAGAACTCAAAGAAAGAAATCCTTGTTTTAAAAGGTTTTCCTCTTATTCAAGAGGTGGCGACTCTGCTCTACAATTTATGCACATGAAGGGTTGTTGTTTGTTATTCTAATCTGAAAATGCTCTATTCAAAGTTGCAACAACTAGAGGTGTTAAGGTACATGGTTCTTTGCATATTTTCATTTTCTTGGACCTGTCATATTGAAATATAATTGTTGTTCCACTTAAAATGTTTGTCAAAATATTCACAAACTTTCTAGTATGAATAGTTAAAGATAAAGTTGAATATCTTAGAATTTTATATCCATTTGTGTTATCATATGTTTCAATCCTAAGTTACCATCATATTATCAATCATCCTAGTGATCCTTCATATTGTCATAGTTGTGATTGTGCACCATTAGTTAAAACCAGATTTGCATACATCTATGGATTGCCAAAGAGAAATAACCATGCCATTAGAAAATTGGATGCATATTTTCAAGAAGCTTTAGAAGTTTGATAATCCTCAAATAGTTGAAACCCCAAAGTGCATGGACCCAAGTATGAATAGGCCTAGGATAAGGCCAGAATGGAAAGCTGTGTTCAAAAGGGGAGTTAAAGAGTTGGATAAAAGGCACCTGTTGGCTATACAAGCCTAGTTAAGAGATAATCATACTAGTTTTGTTATCCAAATTTTTGCACCTATTGTCAATTCATTTGATTCATTATATGATCAATTAGATTTGTCATGGATTGATTATAAGGTTAAAATTATGCAATATCGAGTCTATAATAAAATGCCTAGATTTAATGGATACAATGTGTGTGAAGGAGATGCACATGTACAAAGTTTCTATAGCTTCATGGTGAAACATTCATTTGGAGATCAAGATATGTGGATGAGATTATTTGTTAGATATCTTGAAGCTAGAGCTAGGGACTAGTACTGAAGTTTTCCTAAGAAGTCCTTTTCCTCTTGGGATAAACTAGTGGATGCTTATAAAGAAGAATTTCCAAAAAAAACTTTTGATCTTGTCACCAAGTTAGAAAAGCTTAAGAAATAAGATGAAGAGTCAAGCATTGCTTTCAGTCATAGGTTTGATGTTTCTCTTTCACTAATCCCTAAAATTTTTAGACCTAATACAGTAGATTGCATTCATATGTACTTTGAAGCTTTTGAGGAGGGATCTAGTACATTGATTAAGGATTTTAGAATATTGAGTATGCAGATGGCTTACACATGTTTAGATAATATGGAAAAAATGAGGAATGAATATGTGTAAGGTTTTTTGTCTTCAATTGTGGATAAATATGTTGATAAAAACAACGATTGTATGGATACAAATGATCAAATATCCCCAGTCTTAAATACAAACAAGTGCATGTCTAAGAAGGAATAAGTTAAGAATGTTACAATGTTCACTATTGATGCTCATAATAGTGAGAATTTTTTTCTTTACTTTTAAGAAGATATAAATGATCAATTCAATGATGAAACCCAATCTATGAAGTTTCTAGATTTTGATAATGGTAATATCTTGGTATGTCCTAATTTATAGTTTGGTAAAGCATGTTCTTCTACTGGAGGTCTAGAGAAAGAGGTGGTTGAAAGAATGGATCAGAACTATGGTCTATTAAATAGTGAACAAATTTTAAATTTGTTAACCATTGAATATAAAAAATGTACACATATGAATAACCCTCAGTTACTGTGTAATATTTATATTGATTTTGATAGTGAGGATAATCTTTATTATAAAAAGATATGAAAATTGGGTATCTAATATTTCTTCCAATTATGAACTAGTTGGTCAACATGATGGTAATATAAATCAAGGTAGGCAGCCATTTAATTGTAATGATGTATTATATGATGAGCATGAGATTGTGCAGACTGATACAAATTCAAAAACTTGTGTTGATGAGTTAAGAACAACAAATAACCATGAGGTTTGTGTATCTGACAAGCAAAACTATGAAAATTCTAATGCAGATTTGGATAAATATCTATTTTCTAATTTAGATGAACCTAGTTATGAATTCTTTTATATGGATAATGGGGCTGATTCAAAAGGAAAAGCATATTATCTTTTGGAACTAGAATTGCTCACTTTTGATCAAGATATGAATGTTGAAGATGTTAGCATAATATGTTTAGAACATATCAGAGTGAGTAAGAATAAGGATAGGGTAGAGATTCTTTATGATTCTCTACACCAACATGTTAAGGCATAGTTACAGGGTGTGCCAATGTATGAGTGTATTTCCTTACATACACTCGGAGATAGTTTGCATGATGTGCATAATCTTTTGATTGGTCCTTATAATTGTTTCACCTTTGACATGAAAACTACTAATCAGATTGAGCTTGATATTCCCAGCTATGTGGCAGAGTATGAGTGCCAGATTTTTCAGTAGGATGGAACTTTCTTGCAATGTGGTAATGGGAAAAAATTAAGAAAAGTTATTTTCAACTTGACAATATTTTGAGTAATGAAATTTATCAATTATTCCCATAGGATGATCAGTATTTTAAGGGTATGCTTGATTCTCAGATGCATGCTAGTTATGAATATGTTGATAATGTTATACATGCTAAGTTATTTAGAGATTCCAACATGTTAAATAATCTGGTATATTCCAGTGATTTTTTTAGATTGGATTCAATGAGATGTGATGAGAACTTTTTTTATGATAGAGGTAAGAAAAGGCCTACAGTTTTTGTGGACTTGGGCCATCAGATATGGTTTGACTTGTCAAGCCAAAGCAGTTGGGGGAAGAGATGAACTTTTGACTATGTTACCCAATGGAGTAGGCACCTGGTTTGCTTCTCTAGAGGATCTGAATTCTCACTCTGTTCACTAAGGAATATATGGCACCAAAAAGAGCCATTGATGGCACTTTCAAATTTTGCAAAATCTGGAGTGCCCATATTAAAAACCCTAAGAATTTTTACCTAAAAATATTTGTTACATTTGTTGTAGGGTTCTTATATGTGGTTTAGGGTTCTGTTCATTTTTGTTGCTTGGTGTTCTATTATGTTACTGACTCTTTATGGCTTATTGTTGGTCACACAAAATATTTCATGATCATTAATGTCATCATGTGACTGGCCCTTTCTCGTGTCTAGGTCTAAATCCCTTTACTTTTATATCCTTTGTATTACGTGACTCAAAAGTCTTGAGCCTACAATTCTCATGCCATCCTAGAGAAGTCCCCTCTTTTAGAACAACTAATGAGCACGTTCTTATTAATCCCAACTTAAGTCCCAATGACCCTCACAATTGTATTGCTCATCGCTGATTTATTCATAGGTTTACACCTTGAATTAGCGACGAGTGATGGAATGATGTTTTATTTTAACATCGTGCATCACTAATGGTTTTTGAGCTTTCAAATTTGTAATAGCAATGAGAAATGCCCCAGTCTTATGTTCTTATCACTCATCACGAATTGTCATTGAAAAGATAAATTTGAATTAGTGATAAGCGATATGATGTGATATCGTGTGGTCGAGAATATGATTTGAATGTAATTCTCACATTAGTGATACGTGATGAACCTTATAAATGTTGTAAATCCTCTCATCGCTAATTGCTTGCAAAATATATGAGGAGAATTAGCGATGAATGAAGGCCTTATGTTTTACCGCTCATCGCTCATCGTGGATTTTTTTTAGAACTTGAGTTCTGAATTAGCAATAAGTGATGGGTGTCCTCTAAAGGGTTTTTCAGTCACTAATGAGAGATGATCCTATGAATGATGTCTTTTGTGCCATTTTTTTTATGTAGGTTGTACATGTCTAAATCTGGTGCTTCCACAAAATCTCCCCTCACATATGGGATCTTGGACATAAAGTTTGAATTAGTGATGTGTGACGGAAGCATGAATATGACCAAAGGTCAGACTATGGAACCAGGGGCTAAAGATCATAGCAGGAATGTTTACATCACTGGAAAGTGATGACCATTAATTATAAGGGAAACTTGGCATGATCCTAGGGATTCTTCATAAAGTAAAAAGGAAAGCAGTGAAAGGACTAGAGAACCGTTGATAAAGTTTTAAAGAAAGATGATCCAATGGACTAAAAATCATCATGTAAATGACTTCATCGCTAATTGAACCCTAAAATTTTGGGGAGGATTAGCGATGAAGCATATAAAGAAAGTTTCTCTCGAAGAAAAATGGTCGTATGTACTTCACCGATATTAATGAAAAGCATGAATTAGGTTGGCTATACATGCTAATTGTCAGATCAACTATGATTAATCAAGGTTAGAAAAGAACATGGCAGCATTTGAGATAGCCTCAGTTTTTTCAAGAAGTAAGTTTATAATGGTAGAGAAACAATGCTTATGGCCACCTTAGATGAAGTTTTAATTGCTCTAAGATGAACAACCCAGATTGAGAGCTAAACTGATAAGTTACCAATTCGCTCGCGTAAGGAGTTATGAATCATTAATTATGCATGGTCAAATTTTCTATTTAATGCAAGTTGATTGTTGTTTATTCACACTGTCTTTTTAGTCTACAGTAGAAGTAAGGTGTGTGCAGTAAAGGAGATTGAAAGGGTTGTAAGTTTTCCTAAGCAGAGTTTCAATGTTTTTATCCTGAGTCAATTGGTATGAAATTAGGTTCTATGGTCTATTTAGGATTTTTTTTGCTTGAGTTGTCTACAATTATTGGGATTGGGGTGCTTCTCTTGTGGGTCTTGAGTCAAAAATACTTCTAATTATCACTTTGCTAGTTTTAGAGAAAATGGGAAAAGTTGGTGCAACAATTCCACCTGCTAGGAGGTCTAGCCGGCTAAGTGTGTTGGAGTATTGTGAAGACATAGCTGAGCAGGAATCCATGGCTTCTCCTGAGATTTTGAAAGGTAAAAGGAGGGCTAGAGGCCATAAGAAGAAATCAATTGTGCAGAGTATTTATCACTTGAGAAATAGGACCCTTCCTAGTGAAGTGATCAAGTACAAAGGCAAAGAACTGGCACTTCCAGTGAAGAAGGCTATGAAAAAGGAGAAGAGCCATAGGGCTTACCTGGGTAAACATAACTCTCCTATAGTGCTTTCAGACTCTCCTTTGGATGTTGAAGTTGATACTAACTCGAACTATGGCCAATACCTTCGTTCTCTAGTGCCATATGGGAGCTCTAATGATGACATACTAGTAATCCATCCAATTGGATCGAGGACAAGGAGCGGTCGGGAATTTTTGGATGCCGACGACTCTAAAAAGGGTCACCTCCTAGTTTTAGTTTTCGATGACACCATGGTATTTGTATAGGAGGTATTTGTGTTCATATTTCTATGGTTTTTCTTTTTTTTTTCTTATGCTGATGTGGAAGGTCTTCGAGAAGATATGGATGGAATCTTTTCATTTCATGCAATGAATGTTGTGACAAGGACGACTAATATCATGCACATGTTTTTTTTCTTTTCTTTTGTCCTCCCATATTCACAAATGATTGCTTATGAAACTGCGTGGGAGTTCTCGAAGGATTCAGTTAGAATTAGTTTTTTGAAATGAACTCAAATGAAAATTGAAATTGTAATTCAACTGGGTGCTTGTTGCTCCCTTGCATATATATAAAGGGGATTTCATGGCTGAAAGAAGAGAGTTCAGAATTTTGAGTCTAGACATGGTCCCAGTAAATACTATGCTAAAAAGTTAGAATAGAATGTAAATAGGTATTCTAGTAGATATGTCACAAGCAAGTTTAAGATGAAAAGTTACACTGTATGTGAGTCTTAAGTATGGTTTTACAAAGAGATATCATAAATGAAGAATTATAGCTCCAAAATGTTGCTCTCCTATGTGTTTTCTTTCAAGTTACAAATGAATTTGTTAATGAAATTTTCATTTTCCTTTTTGTCATTTGCACTAGAATGGATGAATTAGTTTTATGCTTCAATTCAATGAATTGATTAAATGCTAAAATGAGTTCATTGATTTGTAAGAAAAGGATATAGGATTCAGTAAGGAAGTGATATTTTGTGGACACAGTGAGTTTAATGTTACAATGTAACATTCTAATGGTCCATTAATTTATGAGATTCAATCAAAATTGTATTACTGATTGATTACCAGTTGTAACTCATTTTCTTCCTTAGATAAAGCAATGATTATTTTATTAGTTTATCTTGTAGTCAATTGAGCCAGTATTGAATTGGGCCTAAGATTCAAGATGAAGAATGATTCACAAAATACTTTAAACTACATTTTCCCAACTCTAAGTGTGAAAGCCCACTCCTTGAAATAAGTAACACTTCTATCTGAGGTTTGGTGAGCCTTTGATAAGGTGAGTTTCATGAAGTAGTGCATCTGTTTCAATAAATACTCTTGACTAAACGTGAGATATTACGAGTATGCATGGGATTACCCTCCTTGGGTTTCACATAGCCCGAAGAGAAGAAGTGAAGTACTAAATTACTTTGCTTAGGTGTTGGCCAATCCTCAACCTAGATGATAATTGAGTTGTGGCAAGCTTAGAGGTTAGGACTGAGACTAGGTTTGGTTCTAAAAAAATAAGCAATACCCCCAAAACCAAGTACCTTCCTATAGAGTCCAACATCAATATTCCAGATTAGAAAAAAATCAAGAAAATTTAAACAACAAAGTGAATACCTCAATAAGACCTCTTAACTTCCATTTCTGAAGCAACCATACTTTGATAGCATCAATATTGGGATGATAATGTAGAATCTCCTAATTAGTGAGCTCTTAAGCCTAGTAGTTGACTTAGCAATAACAGAGTTAGGAATAGCAATGTGACTTCTCCAAGTCCTTAATCTAGGTAGATAAAGAAGTGTCTAAACTAGCTTTATTAGTAGGAACATTCACCAACATAGAATTAGGTTGAATACCCATGAAAACAATCCCAAAAACCCCATCAATCTTGAAGGAAATGCTAAAATTCACCTCAAGCCTATAATCCTACAAAGAAGAAAGGGGATTAGCTAAAAAATGGATGCTTTATGGTTTTTGACATAGAACATCACTTTTCTCCAACTAACATTCGAGGATGCCCTAGAGATCTCAACCCACAAGTGGAATAAAGGTAAGAGATCTGCTAAGGGACTGTCCTAGGGTATGTTTAGAGATTAATGATGGGTTCACCACCAAGTAAGAACTTGGAAAGGCTAATGCAATGTAAGATGCAACACTAAATCCTAGATTAATGCAATGACATACAAAATGACCTATAAAAGTGTGTAAAACAAAACAGAATGTTGCAAAATAGAATGTGTGCACCTAGAAACTTGTAGAGACCTTAATGGAGACTAGAAATGTTGCTAATCCTAAAATTTTGGCCTTTTAGAACTCATTCGCCATTCTGGGTGAATCAGTCCCAATTCTGGATTTCTACATAAGAGCGGATTTTAGGTAAATGGGTATCCAAATCTACAAAAATCTTTGAAAAACACCTACAGTGGGACTCATTTTCCACTTGTGATGAATGAGTCCAGTTTGTATTTTTTGGAAATTCAAAGTTTGAATCTATTCTTCTGAGTCTGCTCAATCTGTTTCTCTAGGTTCCCAGATCCAAAACTCTTATTTTTGGGTTGTAGATGACCTTTTAGTGAAGATTATGACCTTGAAAATGGGGAGATAACTCCAACAATATTGTAACCTAATCTTCAATGATCTTCAAGTCTTTAAATCACCTAGATCTGCAATCACACAAATAGAGAGAGAGCAATAGTGTTGATTATTAGGGAATATGGGTTTGCCTTGGTCAGACCCCTTTTAGGTAATTAAACCAAATGATGAGACAATGAAATGAAGGCATGAAACAAAGAACATTAATCATGGACAATAATACCTTAAATGATGTCTTGTAAATGATGTCTATAAATCTACCACTCATTCATGAAATAGTTAAATGAAGGATGTAGATCTTGATCTTCACAATAGGAGTAGAACAATGCTTAATCTTGGATCTTCAATGCTACATCACAACAATGGCTCAATAACATGCTTGATGCTTGATATGCTTGAAATGATGATGGATCTTAAATCACTGCAAAAATTGATGAAGAATTTTGTCCTTGAAGATACTCGAATGCCCTTGTGAATGCTTGAATGCTCTTGTGAACTCAATTTTCTATTATGAATGCTCTCACAAAAGTCTTGGGTGAAAATGAGTGAAAGAACCTTGTATTTATACTAAAAATTCCCAAAATTAGAACACTACAAGTTGACATCAAATCAAGGAGAATAAAATCCCACCAAAAATTTGAATTAATTTTAATTTTGGGCCACACGCAACTAATTCGCCCAAGATGGTGAATGAGTCCCATCTACCATAATGTATGGGACCAAAAATCAAAAGTTCTTAGAAAGGTGTAAAAACAAGTTTGGGATGCAAAAATCTAGGTGGGACTGATTCGGCCAAGGTGGCGAATGAGTCCTTGATCACTAAATTTGGGCCACACAACCCAGAAACACCTAAATTACGATTGGGTATTGATTGGTGTTAGGATTATCCTCGAAAAGAAGCAATAAATGAGGGTTTTGGATGCAAAAAGGGCCAATTAAAGCATGAGAAATCCCAATTATTAATGAAAATCCTAGAGAAGTCTGAAAGTGGATCACAACACTTTACAACACTCCAAATACGACAAGATTATTGTTGATTTTGATTAAAAATAGGTTTATTATGTTTAATTATTTGATAAAACCCTAGGAAATTATGAAAGTGTGTTACAACACTTTACAATACTTTAGCAAGGTACTATTAAAATCCATTAGTTCACAAGGTCCAAGACCTAATGTGAATGTATTATCCACATTACAACACTAGATCAAGGCAATATTAAGCCAAAATCAACAAGGAGGGCCCAAACAAGTGTGAAAATGTGAAGGGATCCATTTTTTTACACTACATTTAGCCCCCACTTTAGTGAGAGGAGGAACTTGCTTCAAACTCACACTAAAGTAGACATTCAAGAGGGGTCCAAATGTAACAATGTGGATGGTCTAGGATAACAAAGATCAAGGAGGTAACCAAGCCCCTGGGATCCAAGATTCTAAGTCAAACTAACATAAGCACAAAAGGACACACAACAAGGTGTATGATTTGCATCAAAACAAGATACACGATCATGCAATGTCAAGAAAGAAGAAAAAAACAAGTAAAAAAAGATGAGGTGGATCAAGATTCGACCATTTTTCCAACATGATGTGGATCAAATCTAGGTTGTTTGTCAAAAAAATACATACTCACTCTAAGGTGATGAAACTCCTGGTTGTCTACCGGGTGAGAAGTCCAAAAAGGTGAGAAACATACACTCATGGCTTGTATGCACTCACACACACATGCAAGTGGCTATGGGGAAAGTCATGCCTTTGGTCGGCCTTCCTGCTCAAACCATACCAAAGTTATACCCCTTGATAACTTTAATAAGGCACCACACAATTTTTTTTTTTGAGGTTCATTAGGCAAGAAAAACTTCATATACTTGGAGCTCATGGACAAATAGGATGGCTCCATAGGCATGCAAAGTGTGTTATACAAGGTGGCCATATAACAGATGTTGTAAATGCGAAATAGTGTAAGGTATGTTCAACGGTATTTTTCTTAGTTCATTCAAGGTCTCTTCGTAGGGAACATTGTGCGTAATGTCTCCAAGAGAGGATAAATCAAAGAAATATCATTCTCTCGAAGGATTTCAAGCCCAATGACACCACCAAGAAAAGGACACATCACAAGAAGAAACAAAATCACACAGCGAAACATCAATGTTGATGTATGCCCCCACTTTAAAGCAGTTGCTAACACCATTACTATGAGAAACTACTTTAAAGGAGGACACATGAGAGCTTATTCTGAAATCCCTATTCCAAGTCATATGTTTCCAATAAGCTATGTCATGAGAAGAGAAGGGGTTGCTCCCCAAAACTTAGTACATCACATGCTAGCCAACTTAAAGCATGTTGTCCACATCCCAATCTTGCTCTTATATATACATGAAAGGTGATCAACTAGCCAAAAGAGACAATGAAAAGTTACATACAAGGACAAGGCTATCTAACCCCTTTCCCCAACTTAGTGTAGGAAAAGGATGAGCTGAATAGGATGAAAGTAAGTATTAGTTAGACTAATTAGATTCTTCAACACAAGGAAGAGCACCACACTCCTTAAGATGTTGAATTTTGTTGCTTAAATTCTTACATTCATTAGTAGAATGGCCATGAACTCTATGATATGCACAAAATGAACTCTTGTAGTAAATTTTATTTCATGTTCTTGGAGGAAGTGATATCAAATAATCTTGGAGGAGTCTCGAAAAGATACTCTCTTGATCAATAGTAGAATATGTTCCCTTTTTTACATAAGATGTCATGCACACACTAAACGATAAGGATTTAGATGAAAATGGAGATAAGGGAGGTAACCTTAGATCTTTCTTGAAAGAGTATGATAAGTTTTTTTGCTTGACATGTTCATTGTATCCATGTGTAGGATGGAGATTGTATCTAATACCATAACCATGATATTTCAATTCAAATGAAGGGGGTTTATGTTTTTGAGAAGGATTGGTTTCTTCATGAGAACACAAATCCTTTTTAATACTATGCATCATTCCTTCATGAGGGATGGGAGTTAGATAACCCCCATCACTATCATGGGCTAATGTTCTTGAAATAGAACCAAGTTTGGCATATGAAACACAAGGTCATTTTGGTTTAGTTTGTGATATTTCACACTCTTGCATAATGGAAGGTGTGAAACCCCAATCATTACTAGAACTTGTATCTGTAAATGATTCATTTGTATATGAATCTTTGGACCATGAGGGTGAGATTTTGGATTCCTTATTGAAAGGAGGCTTAAAATATAACAACCCCCAATTATCACTAAAGAGTTTAGGGTTGACATCAACTTGTATAGGTTTAAATTTTGATCTTGGAATGAAAGTATTAGGGGAGTTGGAAGTGTTGTGATCATATGAGTCATAGCTTCATTCATCGGCATCAACTGTGAATATATTTTGGTTGTATTCAAATTTCATTGTACATTGGAGAGTAGAGGGGACTCCTTTCATAGCATGAATCTATGATCTCCCTAGGAGAAGATTGAATGAAAGGGATCCTTGCATGATATGGATAGGGGTAGGCAACACTATAGGTCTGACCTCAATAAGTAATGTGATCATCCCTAGTGGCTTCCTAATAACATTGTAAAAGCCACAATTATGAACATAATTAAGTTGAATGAGCCTTTTGTCCGTGCCAATTTTGTCTAGGAGGTCAATGCTACAAACATTAATTTTTTCTCCATTATCTATTAGAGTGCGCCTAGCTATAGTTTCATTAATGATCACCTTTATCATCAAGGCTTCATTTTTGTTTTGAATCTCAAGTGAGGGTAATTCTTGTTTAGGGAATGTGATTTACGACTATGTGACATGCATGGGAAAAAAGGAGGATGTTAGATTATTTAATTTCATATGATATTGGATCTCCTCTTGCTTTATTTTCAATATTTCTTGAAATAAAAACTTGTATGTAGGTGATAGTTGAATGAGTTTCCATATGGATATTTTAGTGAGAGTCTTCTTAAGATTTTCAACAATATTTTTAATATGTGAACAAGGATCACTAGGACAAATATGTTGATGCACTGGTAATGAAGTGGGAGAGGTTATAGTTTCCTACATGTTTGAGAAATTTTGTTATATCTCGGTTGTTGCAAAACATTGTTAAATTGCATCCTAGATTTCAAGAAATATCTTATTTTCTTGTGTGATTCACTAATGGAAGGTGACTTAGGAATCTCACTAATTAAATGAGATCCAATTTGTTTAATCATAACCTCAACAAGATTGTGCTTATTTGCATGATATCTTAGTGAAGAGGAGTCTAGTGCCACTTCATCATCTTCATCTAAGGAAGCTCCATTACATTTTTCAATGGTCAAGTTTTATTACACCATGATATCCTCCCTAGGAGGAAAGTATTTAGGAAAACTACAACCTAAATGTTCATGACATTCAAAGGTTGGTTCTTCTAAAATGACTTCATTGCAAGTAGGGGAATGATCAATGGTTGAATTGTATTGTTCATCACAAATGGAATTCTCTTGTTCAATAATTTTTTCTCTAGAGGAAGAGAGGAAATCAAGATTCCCATGACTTTCATCGATTTTTTTTTCTAACATAAAAGTATCTTCCTCACAAATGGGAGAGATACTAGAAGAAGAACCAATGTGATTATCATGATCATTTATGATTTCATTCCTTTGTTCCCTAATGTCTTCCAAAATAGGATAGGTAGGGGAATGATCAATGGTTGAATTGTCTTGTTCATCACAAATGGCATTCTCTTGTTCAATAATTTTTTCTCTAGAGGAAGAGAGGAAATCAAGATTCCCATGAATTCCATCGATTTTATTTTCTAACATCAAAGTGTCTTCCTCACAACTAGGAGAGATACTAGGAGAATAACCAATGTGATTATCATGATCATTTATGATTTCATTCCTTTGTTCCCTAATGTCTTCCAAAATAGGATAGGTAGGGGAATGATCACAAAGAGGGTTGTTATAGACCATAAAGGTTTGATCATTCAACACCAACAAATACTCATCACATTCAATTTCATCCTATAGAATATTATCACAAGATGGGAATATTTTTAGAGATGAATGTAGGCTAGTTGAAGTTTCAATGGTTTATTGTTGTGTTATGTTATGATTATGGCTATCTATGGTTATTTCTTCTTGTTCATCAATGTCTTGCCTAATAAGAGAGGTAGGAGAGAAACAACTGGAATTCTCAAAAATCTCATTTATTGGTTCTTCTAAAATCAAAATATCTTCTTCACTAATAGGATAGATAATAGGAGAAGAACAAATATGATCGTTAGGAATGCCCAAGGTTGTATTCTCTTTCACTAAAACACTCTCATAGGGAGGGGGTATGAACTTTTTCTTAGCATGCCTAGAAAGGTAAGGTACTAACATTGATTGAACAAAAATGAAAATCACTTCTAACCATCTTATGCAATGCTTTAAGAATGTAAAAAATGTATATCCCAAGATGCAAAACACTTTTATCCATGTATGTAAAACCTTAAGAATGCAAACAATGTATATCCAAAAATGAAAAGAAATTTTATCAAACTTATGCAATTTTTTATGAATGTAAACATTGTATATGCAAAAGTGAAAATTAATTTTATCCATATGATGCAAAGTTTAAACAATGTGAACATTTTCAGATCTGATGATGCTTATAATTGAAATGATTTCAACAATGAGTACCCTAAAATGATGTTTTTGACCTGGACGAATAAAACAAATGTTACTGAAACTTTCCAAACTTATAGTATATGATACTAGGAGGTTTAGGAAGCACAAAAATGAGGCTTTTAATGCTGTTAAAGGTAGTTTAAAATATAAAATGGGACTCACTCGCCCAAGGTGGTTAATGAATCCTAGTGGGGATTTTTAAAAATAATAAAAAAAAATTCTAAGTGATTTTTATGCTTTTTAGTTTGTATGATCTGTAACCAAAATGAAAATGAAATTTTTAGATGTTTTTCAGTTATTTGAGATGCAAAAATGCAACCTATATGCACTTTCACTAATGCAAAAAACTTGAAACCCTAGAATGCCAATTAACTAATGCAAACCCTAATGGAAAGTTAATACAAGCTAGATATAGGATGAAGATGGACTCCAAATCAGTAACGAAGGTATTCTAAATGTAGGTTCACCAAAATGATTAGTTGAAAAATGGATGCTCTATGGTTTTGGACATAGAACATCACTTTTCTCCAACTAACATTCAAGGATGCCCTAGAGATCTCAACCCAAAAGTGGAATAAAGATAAGAGATCTGCTAAGGGACTTTCCTAGGGTATGTTTGGAGATTAATGAGGGGTTCACCACCAAGTAAGAACTTGGAAAGAATAATGCAATGTAAGATGCAACACTAAACCCTAGTTTAATGCAATGACCTACAAAATGACCTAGACAAATGTGTAAAACAAAATAGAAAGTTACAAAATAGAATGTGTGTGCTTGGAAACTTGTAGATATTTGAATGGAGACTGGAAATGTTGTTGATCCTAAAATTTTGGCCTACTAGGACTCATTCACCATTTTGGGAAAATCAGTCCCATTTCTAGATTTCTACATAGGAGCAGGTTTCAAGCAAATAGGTATCCAAATATGCAAAAATCTTAGAAAAACACCTACAATGGGACTCATTCGCCACTTGTGGGGAATGATTCCAATTTGGATTTTTTGGAAATTCAATGTCCAAATCTTCTCTTCTCAGTATGCTCAATCTATTCCTCTAGGTTTTTGGATCTGAAACTAGAATTTTGGGGCTGTAGATGAACTTTTAGTGAAGATTATGACCTTAAAAATGGGGAGACAACTCCAACAATATTGTTGTTGGAAACAAGCAACACTGAGAGGGGGGGTGAATCAGCGTTGAGAAAAAAATCAACTTTATTGTTCTATGATTTAACTTAAACATTCAATAAAAGAAACATGCATCAACAGAAAGAAAATAATCTCAACACCATAATGTTCTTAAGTGCATACCCTGTTAGGGGAAAAACCATGATGGATTGCCAATCCACAATATAATATGAGTATACCCAAGGTAAGAAGTACAAAATGGGAATGCACTTGCATTCAGGCTCACTTCCTAGAGCTCACTGCTCAAAATGGATGTGCTCACTGTCCTATAATGATTTGGAATAAATCCAAAAGAGTGAACTGATGAAATAGAATAATAATGCCTAATTATAGTTTGAATTAAGCTTTGATGACAATCTTCTATCATTCAGACAGATACAACAATTCTACTCTACTCTACATAACTCGCACTACAAAAATATTAATGGACAAGTGAAACTGTGCATAATATCTTAATCAATCTTCATAATGATCGCAACACACCACTACACTAATTTCTCACACACATCAAATGATATATTGAATATCTTATATATCCAAAACTAGAAATACAATTGCTATAGGTTGGCCTTAATAAAACTTTGATATATTATTAACTGCCGGCCCAAAATTACAATTAGAATTACAATGTGGATCTAACACCATCGGCTAGACTATAGTTGAGAACCATAATTAAATGTTTGAACATAAAAAAACATTTTAAATAATTCCACTTTACGCATCCACAATGTACTGGTCATATTCACTGAGTCAGCTACAATGAACAAATAGACATAAAACATCCTACCGGACCTTTAAGCTCATACTGCCACTAATGCAACACCACAAAATTCAGTAATAAGATAATATACTTATTCACCAAGCAATTATAGGGGTCCACAACACAAAACAATGATCCAGTGAAGTAGACAGATTGACTGATTGACCGGATACCCTGTTCTTCATATATTCTACTAGAGTAACACACAGTATTACAATTTATCTAGTGATATAACTAGATACAAATCAACAGACCATGAATATGACTTCAGTTGCCATTAATGACAACAGTGGAAGCCATATGCAAACAATTGTAACCTAATATTCAATGATCTTCATGTCTTTAAAGTAGCTAGATCTGCAATCACAAAAATAAAGAGAGATAGAGCAAAAATGTTGATTGTTAGGGAATAGGGGTTTTCCTTGGTCAAACCCCTTTTAGGTAATTTAACCAAATGATGAGAAAATGAAATGAAGGCATGAATAATTGACACTAATACCTTAAATGATGTCTTGTAAATGATGTTTATAAATCTACAACTCAATCATGAAATGGCCATCAAGGATGTAGATCTTGATGTTGACAATAGGGGTAGAACAATTCTTGATCTTAGCTCTTTAATGCTACATCACAACAATGGCTCAATAAAATGCTTGATGCTTGATATGATTGACATGATGATGTATCTTGAATTGCTACAAAAATTGATGAGGAATTCTACCCTTAAAGATACTTGAATTCCCTTGTGAATGCTTGAATGCTCTTGTGAACTCAATTTTCTATCATGAATTCTCTCACAAAAGTATTGGGTGAAAATGAGTGAAAGAACCTTGTTAGCTGATAGGCTATTTGTGTGAACTTTGGTCAGAATTTTTGTCAGCCTCCCCATTTTTTAGACTTCTGGAAGTCAGGAAAAAGGTGGCAGATGGATTGTAACTTTGGTCAAAATTTTTGTCAGCCTCCCAATTTTTTAGCCTTCTGATGACCGTGAAAAAGGTGGTGGAGGCAGTTGTTTGCTACATTGGGAATAGGGTGGAATTTTTACCACCGCGTGGATAAAGAAGGCCACCAAAATTAAAGGCTAGTTCACATCAATATTAATTGTTGTATGCTTTGCATGTACTGGCTATGGTCGTAATAATAGCTACCGTTTAATGCCTCGGGGAACAAAATGAATGTCTGGTAAATTTTCAATAAGGAGTTATTTAGTGTCATTCTGTTGCTACACCTGCTATGAGAGCTGTGAGTGATGAGGGCAAGCTTCTGTGATGGTGCAAGCTCGATTAAGCTTTGTGCAACTTTTGCGAAGGTGGGTGGAGGTTATTTTGTGTTTTTTGCATGGGCGGATGGTTGCAAAAGCAAAAGAAAAGTGTTTCTTGTGATAATATTTTTCCCATTTTTGTAAAGGAAAGCTAATAGGAAGAGGTGCATGTCGAGGAAACCCTTGGAAATATTGTTTGATTTGTGGTTCACGGTTTATGCTAGGCTATATTGTTTGATTTACAATAAGGTACTATTGATTATTTCAAATTTTGATAAGCTATTGTTAAGAAAATAAAATATAGTTTCTAAAAAATGAAATATTTTCTCATTTATGGTTCACATTTTGTGTGTATGGTTTTGCATGGATTTGATACTGTGATTTTTTTGTGGATTTCTATTTATGGTTTTCATTTTTTGGCTATGTTTGCAGGCTTGGAGAAACAAGGCATCCTGGAGAAAGATAGCAGAAAGAGGTTTTTCTGAAGCAAGTGGGAAGAGGTGCATATCGAGAAAACCGTTTTCCATATTGTTTCATTTGTGGCTCACCATTTTTTGCAGGCAATATTGTTTTATCTACAATAAGGTATTGTTGATTGGTTCTAATTTTGATAAGGTGTTGTTGAGAAAAGAATATATTGTTTGTGAAAATGACAATTTTTTGGTTTAAGGTTCATGTTTTGTGTCTATGGTTTTGCATGGGTTCCTAGTTGTCATATTTTGTGTTTTGTGGGTTTCTCCATCTGGGTCGATCTTGAAACCAATATTTTTTGATTTATGGCTTTCGTTTTGTGGTTATGGTTGCAATGAAATAAAATAGTTAATCCTATACACTTTGTGTTAGCTTCCATTGGGCATTGTTGATTATAGTTCTCTTGCTTAAGCTATATTATTTCATTTTCGACAAGGTGTTGTTGAAAAGGTTGTATTGTTTCAATTTTCGATGAGGTTCTATTGAGAAAGGAGTATTTTTTGTATGGGTTCGTTATTGTCAATTTTTGTCAGGTTTCTCTTTAATGTTTGCATTTTGTGGGTATGTTTTCAGTGGAATAAAATTGTTAATGTTATGTAGTTTTTGTCAATTGTTATTGTGTAGCTTAGACTATATTGTCTCATTTTCGATAAGGTTATGTTCAAAAGGCTATATTGTTTCAATTTTCAATAGGGTGCTATTGAGGAAAGACTATATTGCTTGTTAAAAGAAATATTGTTTTGTTTATGGTTGTGTTATGTGGCTATCATTTTGCATGGATTTTGTGGCTACAGTTTTGTGGGTTTCTATGTCTAGGTCACTGTTGAAACTGAAGCACTACAAATCTATAAACACTCAAACCTCAAATACACACTAAATTATGGGTTAGTTCAAGCCATGCACATCTACAAGTGATCCCATGGAATAATACATCATGCTTTATAAAAAAACTAATTAAAAACATGAAAGAAGCAAAAATGATCTATACCTATTCCATATTGGATTGGTGTCAATTGTGCAAGTGACCCTTTCCCAATCCTTGCTAAAACTCACATGATGCAATGCCTTGAAGATAGAATGAAATGGACAAAATCAGTTCTCAATTGAAGAGAGTGACTTTGCATGAGATTGTAGATGATTTGTTGAAGAATCAAGCTTCCATTTATAGAATGTCAAATTTCAAGAGTGCTCAAAATAGAGCAATGTGGGATAATGCTTTGACCAATGAGATGCAGCCACTTGTCACCTTGTGAGTGGCTGAAGAATGTACAAGTTTTGGTCAATGTGCCAAAGAGGGGGAGATTCAAATTTAAATTTGAGAGTTAAATGCTAAGTGGGGGAAATTTAAGAGAGAAGTTATTGCCATGTTGCAAGGGACAAAGTCAACTTGCCTTCAAATTCAAACTTGGAGAATATTCCTAAAATATCCTTTGTTGAGGGAAAATGAGGAATTTATAAATGAATTAAAGTGCTTTATTAGTGCAAGTGGGAAAAGCTAGAGGATGTGATGGGTGGTTAGATTAGATTAATCATAGTTTGATTAACTTAAGATGGTGATTAGGGTTTTTGACCCATCTGACTTAAATATTTTGATTTATTTAAATCAAGAGGGAGAAATATGAATTTTGAGATTTAATTAAATCAAGTTTGGTTTATTTAATTAAAAGGGTGATGCAAGATAAAGGTTAATTAATTTGAGGAGGATGAATCTAGGAGATGATTTATGAAAGATGAAATGTTAGGATTTGATTGATTTATTTAAATGAGGTAATGATGAAGTGAATTTATTTAATTGAAGGATGAAATGTTAGATTTGATTAAATGAAGGTTATTTAATTAAACTAGTGGATTGAAATGTATGCATATTTTGCATGTCTACATTTTTCCCCTCTTTGAAGTAATGTACTTGCTGCATTGGTTCAAAGAATAAACTTGTCGCGATCAAAATTCAATTTTTATTTTATTTTTTCGGATGCCCCAGTGGAAAGAAGTACATTAGTACATTGCCCCCTCGAGAGATTGAGTGAAAAGATTCGATTTGAGTGTTCATCTTGCAATAAATAGGTTAAAAATGGTTATGATGGTCATGAAAATGAGATGATTTTAAGATGCTTAGAATAACCAATCTATATTATCCTAAACAACTTAAATGATGATATGATGTGAGATGGATGAGATGGATGATGTGATATGCTATGATTATGAAAATGTATGATTTTATGAGATGCTTAGACTAACAGATCTATATTATGATGATGAACATGCATGTGAGATGATATGCAGAATACTGATGGTTTGTGGATGCAGGATGGATGCACTAGTGATGATGATTAACTATTCATGACGTGATGTTAGCGCGGAAAAGAAGAAATTAGATGATGAAAAGAGGATACAACAAGCCAACTTTATGAGAGATGATGATGAGAAATGATGATGAGAAATGGATGATTTTCTTATAAAGGATTGGGATTTTAAAAGGGGGCCACTTACCTTATGTTTGATAACACACCTAAGCATGATGCATCAAGGTATAAAGAACTAGGATGGCGTTACACTTAGTGTGATGGAATTTGACTCGACAAACAGATAGGAGTATTCTTGTTCACACCTGACTACAGAAATCTTGCTAGGATGCACTTTAGAAGTTTCAAACACCTCGGACCAAAATACGAAAAGGTATAACCTATCAATGCAATAGTCAACAAGTTGCCCAAAACACCCTCAATACATATCTAACAAAGCAAGTATTCGCCAAGGTTATTTTACAAGAATGTCCAACAAGCACAATAGATAAAATATAATGATCGTTGCCCCATTCCTATCTCTCTAAATCCATTTGTTTGGACATCATCGAGAGGTTATTGGAATGAGCACAAAGAGATAAGTCAAAAGACCAAGATAAAGTAAACAAACAAGCTAATGTTCTTCAATACTGCTAACCAAAAGGAAATGTGTTTTTAAGGATAAGAACGAAACTGTTGCCAAAAGATAATGCCCATTGTAGGAAGGATATATCCTAGGACATGTTAGTGGATGGTGGCATGTCATTTCATTTATCCAAAGTGTTCTTTCTCATAAATAATGCCCATTGTAGGAAGGATACATCCTAGGACATGATGTTATCAGATGTTTGAAATGGGATTGATTGGATGATGGGCTACTAATGTGAAGTGTTGACGAACTTGTTTACATATTGATTTAAACCTGAGACTTGACGTTTTGAGTTTTTAATTTTGACTGGCTAGACTTGTTTCCAATTGTTTTACCAAAGGTTGAGGATGATGATCATTTATTATGAATGGTGTTATTGTGGGTGCAAGCGAGATGAGATGGATGAATTTTTTAAAATATTTGGATTTTTTTGGAGTTTTGTAATGTTTTGAGGCTGTCTTTGGTATTTTTTGAGATTTTTCAAATGTTTTGATTTTTGATTTTCCAATGTTTTGGGGTTTTCTGAGATTTTGACCAAGAGACTAGCCTAAAGACCAATCCTAGGGGCCTCAGGGGCTGATCAATAGATTAGACTTGCCTACTTTATACACGAAGAGACCACATAGTTCGACTAACGACTTGACCGATTTACAGATGATATACATGGTGAGATGCCATTTTATTATGACAGACTCCTAAAGGACTGATCTAAGTGTCTCAGGGGATGATAAAAAATCAACCTTGCCTACGTTCAAGGATCAGAGACCTGTAGTTCAACAAGATAACTTCTTTTTGAATTTTTGACTGACTTTTGACCTATTTTGGGATTTTGATATGTTTTGATGTTTTTGGATTTTTTGATATTTTGATGTTTTTGGATTGTTTGATGTTTTGATTTTTTTGAATTTTCTGATGTTTTGATGTTTTTGGATTTTCTAATTGTAGGAATTTAAGAATATACATGAATTCAATCCAATGAGAACATGCCCCCAGCATGATGCAATAAACTACTTTGATAAAGGTAGGACAAACTGACCTTGAGGATGGGCCGAGTATTACGAGGGATCATGATACAAAAAAAAGATCAAGCTATGATGCGGATGCAGGTGGATGAGTGATAGATGGAGATTTGAATGCGATGGATGATGGAAACGTAATGGATGGATGATACAGAACAAGCCGTATAGATCTTGGTGGATGAAAAGTGCTTATTACACAAGGCACCTATTTGCTAGGTTTTCACCAAGGTACTTGTCCAAAGTACCACCGAAGTGGTTTTCACTATAGGACAATTTTTTTCTTTACTATTTTTTATCCTTTTTTTGATTTTTTTGTATTTTTTGCTTTTTTGATTTTTTTGCTATCACCAAGACGTTTGTTTGCCAGTTTTTTGCCGAGGTAACCATTTTTTCAGGACATTTTATGATTTTTTTGATTTTTTAGTTCTATACCTTGAAAGATTTAGGCATAAAACTTTTTGAGATGAGAGCTATTCATGGGCTCTTGCAAAGGTTCCCCTTCGGGTGATGATAACTGATATGCCCCTAACTTATAACTTGCTATGATAATGAATGGTCCCAACTAATTGGGTTCAAATATTCCTTTGTTGCTTGGGTTTGGGACAATCTTCTGATTCTCTTTTAATACTAGTTCTCCGCCTTGGAAAGTCTTGCTTCTGATTTTCTTATTATAGCTCCTTTTGAGTCTATTCTGATAGACTTGCAAATGATTTAAAGTGTCTATATGTGGCTCATCCAGTAGCTCCAATTCATTTAGTCTTGATACTCAGTACTCTTCATCCATGATGAGGTTTTGCAGTGATATCCTGAGTGATGGGAGCTCGATCTCAATGGGGAGTACTGCTTCTGATCCATAGACTAGGGAGAATGGGGTGGCACCAGTAGGTGCTCGGATGCTAGTTCGAAAGGCCCAGAGGGCAGGATTAAGCTACAAATTCCAATCATGACCTGCATCATTGACTATTTTCTTGAGGATTTCCAAATGGTTTTGTTTGTAGCTTTTGCTTGGCCATTTCCTTGGGGATAGTATGGGGTGGAGAAGTGATGTTGGATTTTGAATTTTTCGCACAAGTCATGGACATCTTTATTCTTAAATGGTGTCCCATTATCTGAGATAATGGCTTGTGGAACACCATAGTGGAAAATGAGATAGTTCAGGATGAACTTTGATATCTGCTTCCTAGTTATATACATCATGGGTATGGCTTCCACCCACTTAGTAAAGTACTCTATGGTGGTTATGATGAATTTGTGGCCATTAGATGAAGTGGAAGTGATTTTTCCAATGAGATTGAGTCCCCACTAGGAAAGGGCCATGGTGTGACGATGGGATGAAGCTCTTGAGCTGGAGCATGGATGAGGTCCCCATGCTGCTGACATTGTAGACACCTTCTGACATATTCATGTGCTTCTCTTTCCATTGTGGGCCAATAATACCCCATCCTCAACAATTTCTTGGCTATATTTATTCCACTTGAGTGTGAACCACAGATACCATTATGTACTTTAGTTAGAGCAGTCAATTCCTCCTTAGCGTTTAAGCAGTGTAGTAGGATTCCTTGTATGCTTCTATGATATATGGTATCTCCTAGGATGATGAATCAGGATGTCTTTTTGACAAAGGTTCGTTTTAGGTTTGAGGGTAAGTCGGCGGGTATGACTCCTATTCGAAGGTATGTATAAATGTCATGGTACCAAGGATCACTAGGACCAATGATTTTGCACACGAATTCTGATTATGGTACTCAAATGTAGGCATGAGAAGCTGTTCTATCAAGAATTCATATTTTGGAACATTGTGAGCGATGTTGAGTAAGGATCCAATTGTTGCCATGGCATCTGCTGCTCTGTTGTTGGCTTTGGGAATCTGCTCAAATGTGATTTCGATGAAGGATTCTTTGAGAGTTTCCACCAATTTCTTGTATGGAGTGAGCTTATCATCCTTGGTCTGGTACTCGTCGTTCACTTGGTTTATTATCAATTGAGAGTCTTTGTATACTTTGAGAGCTATAATGTTCCACTACACTGCTATTCTGAGACCCATGGTTAAAGCCTCGTATTCTACAATGTTATTGGTGCAAGGAAATGCCGACCTATAGGACCTTGGTATGCAGTCCTCTTGTGGGGTGATAAAGAAGACATCAAATCCTGATCCATGTTGTGTGTTTGAGCCATCAAAGTAAAGTTTCCAGTGGTCGTCTATGTTGAGATTGAAAATAGATTCGTCTGGAAATTATGAGATGAGAGGATTCTCTGAATAGATTGGTGCTTTTGCAAGTTGATATGCGATGAATTTTCCTTTGATTGCTTTTCGCTCCACATATTCAATGTCGTATTCTAATAGTATCATCACCCATTTGGCCATTCTTGCAGTGAGCATTACTTTTGACAGTAAGTATTTAAGAGGGTTGATTTTGGCGATGAGTTTTATTTTGTGTGCTAACATGTAATGTCTGAATTTTTGTGATGCAAACACTACTGCTAGACATGCTTTCTCAATGAATGAATAGTTTAGCTCATGCCAAACCATTCTTTTGTTGATGTAATAGATGGTCCTTTCTGTTCCATTTTCGTTATGCTAAGCTAGGAGAGCTCCAAGGGTTGCTGTTGTTGCTAACACATAGAGAATTAATGGTTTTCTTGGGATTAGTGGCATTAAGATTGGTGGTGTAAGTAAATATTATTTGATTTTATTGAATGCCTCTTCACACTTGTTATCCCATTTGTACACTACTCCTTTATGAAGTAGGTGAGAGTATGGGTTTTGTTTGTCTGCTAGTTGTGCTATGAACCTTAAAATGGATTGAAGCCTACCTTGGAGACCTCTCAATTGCTTTTAACTTTGTTGGATCTACCTTGATACATCTCATTGACACTATATATCCTAGCAACTTTCTTGATTGTACGCTGAAGACACACTTCTTTGGGTTTAATCTAACTTTGTACTCCTCCAGCTTGTCAAAAATGGCACTTAGGGTTGCTATGTGATCCTTTCTCCTTCTGGATTTTGCTAGAATGTCATCAACATAATCTTCAATAGTTTTGTGAATCATGTCATGGAAGATTAACGTCATGGCCCTTTGGTATGTTGCTCCTGCATTCTTCAATCCGAATGGCATCATATTCTAGCAGTAAGTCCCCCATGGACAAGTGAAGGCCATCTTATGTTGATCCTATTTAGTTATCATGATCTGATTGTACCCTGAGAATCCATCCATTAGTGACAACATTTCATGTCCAACTGTCATATCTACGATCATGTCAATGTTTGGAAGTGGGAAGTCATCTTTTGGACATGCTTTATTCAAGTCTCTGAAGTCTGTACAGATTCTGATGTTCCCATTGGGTTTTGAAATAGGCACCAGGTTTGATACCTATTCTGGATAATCTATCGGTCGAATGAATCTTGCATTTGGTAGCTTCTTTAGTTCCATTTTTAATAGTAGGGCGATCTGAGGGTGCATTTTCCTGAGCTTTTTTCTAAGAAGCTTTGCTTTTGGGTATACCGCTAAGTGGTGAACCATGATTTCTGGATCAAGCCCTGGCATGTCAGCATAGCTCCATGCAAAGTTTATATGTCTCTCTCTTAGGAAGGTTGCTAGGATCTCTTGTTCCTCTTATAGTAATAACTGCATAGAATGTAATGTGTGGGGTTTCCTATGTTCCTAGATTGACCGGATTGCATCTTTTTGCCAGGACTACTGATTTTTCTTGATGAATAGCTCTAAAAGGAAGATTGAATCCCCCATCCTTAGGTGCCTCAGAGAGGTTTTCACTGTTGGATGCATCCTTTCTTTTACTTTTTTTTGGTCAGAGAGTGCCACAGTGTGGTTTTCACTCAAGGACTTATATATTATTCTTAATTTTTCACTTTTGTGACTGAGGGATTCAATTGTTTCCCCATAATAGGCATGCATATCTAGCTCCATTATGAACCCTACTTTGTGATCTCCACATGGAATGTTATCCTATATTCCGATGAATTCTGAGAGTGCCTCATCGTTTTCGAATGTATCAAGAATTGGTGCTCCTCATTGGTCATAGTCGATGAGTTGGGGGTATTTTTTTGGTCTAATTCAAAAGATAAGGTTCAAATCATGAATAGAGTGGTGTCCTCAAATAGCCTAGGTAGGTTGGTCATAGGATCCTCATCATCACTACTACTACAGACGTCGGTTATGTCAAATGTAAAGTTATCTATGACTCTACCTGTAGATACTGGTAAGCATAGTTCTGCTGCGGTTTGTTGAGGAGGATTATTAACCCTTCTAGCTGGAGGACTTCGGCCACAAATGGTTATACTTGGAGGCGTACATCCAAGACCAATATTTGTCATTCACGTCTGTGAAACGATAGGTATTATAAGCCCTTTTTTTTTTCCCAAGTCTTTGATTTCTGTCATAGCCCATTGCGAGCATCATTTGTAGAACCTTGCTTCTATCATCCATTGGTAAATCAGCTACTGGTCTCTCATCTTGATATAGCATCTGAGATGGATCTGCTTCAATAACTTCTTGGCCAAGATCTCCCCAACTTATGAAGTTAGGATAGTCTTTAGGATATATGTTTGGGATGTGGAGGGTTCATTTATTTGTGGACGTCCCCGTGATCTAGGAGATTGTGGTAACTCTCCTACCACAAAAGCATTTTTAGGGATCATGTAGTTTCCACAACCGTTATCTTGGATGATGACCTTAATGTCAGAAATGGTGGGAATGGCGGGAGTGACGGGTGTCTCTGTCATAGAAGTGGATGTGAGAGTGGCGGGATCAATGTATGCTATAGATGGACCCTCATCATGTATGGTAGAAGGATGAAATGTTAGATTTGATTAAATGAAGGTTATTTAATTAAACTAGTGGATTGAAATGTATGCATATTTTGCATGTCTACAGAAACCAATGTTGGTTGATTTGTGGCTTCCTTTTTGTGGTTATGGGTGGAACATAATGAAATAGTTAATGTTGTACACTCCCTGTTTGGTTACATTAGGTATTGTTGATTATTGTTCTCTGTCTTAGGCTATATTGTATCATTTTTTATAAGGTGTTGTTCAAAAGGCTATATTATTTCAATTTTCAATAAGGTTTTGTTCAGAAAGGAGTATTTTTTGATGGGTTTTTCATTGTTAATTTTTGAGAGGGTCTTGTTGAGAAGGCTATATTCTTTCTATTTGTGATAAGATTTTGTTGAGAAATGAGTATATTTTTACTTGGGTTGGTTACTGCAAATCTTTTTGGGTTTTTCTTTATGGGTTTTGTTTTGTGGCTATGTTTGGAATAGAATAAAATTGTAAACCTTATGCAATTTTTGTTGGTTGTTGTTGTGTATCCTGGGCTATATTGTTTCATTCTTGACAAGGTGTTGTTGAGAAGTGTTTGAATTCTCGTTAATATGCTCTTGGGAAAAGACTATGCTAGCTTGGGTTATATTGTTGCATTGGTTTGTTACTATCCATTTTTTTGTGCTTTGTGCAATCAACAATGGGTTGATGTTATAGAGTTTATGTTTGTTTCCATTATGGATTGTTAATTGCTATTCTCTAGCTTAGGCTATGTTTTTCTATTTTCAATAGGGTCATGTTGAAGAGGTTATATTATTTTAATTTTTGATAGTGTGTTGTTGAAAAGGCTAGATTCTCTCAAATTTTGATAAGGTTCAGTTCAGGAAAGAGTATACTTTAATATTAATATATATGTATATATAAACATGAATATATATATATACATGTATTTATGTATATGCAAATTTCCTATTGGTTTCTATTTATGGCTTGCATTTTGTGGCTATGTTGGCAACAGAGTAAAATTGTTGGTGTCATGTAGTTTTTGTCGATTGCTGTTGTCTAGCTCTGGCTAGATTGTGCCATTTTTGATAAGGTTATGTTCAAAAGGCTATATTGTTTCAATTTTCAGTAAGGTGTTGTTGATAAAAGACTATTTTTTGTTGAAATAAATATTGTTTTGTTTCTAGTTGCGTTGTGTGGCTATTGTTTTGGTTGGGTTTTGTAGTTGACGTTTTGTGGGTTTGTCCAATTGGGTTGCTGTTGAAACCACTATTGCTTGATTTATGGCTTTTGTTTTGTGGTTATGGTTGGAACAAAATAGAATAGTTAATGTTGTACACATTATGCTTTGTTACACTGGGTATTGTTGATTATTGTTCTCTATCTTAGGCTATATTGTTTCATTTCTAATAAGGTGTTGAAAAGGCTATATTGTTCGCATTTTTGATAAGGTTGTGCTTAGAAAGGAGTATTATTTTTGGATGGTTTTTTCACTGTTAATTTTTTAGAAGGTGTTGTTAAGAAGGCTATATTGTTTCAATATTTTGATAGGGTTTTGTTGAGAAATGAGTATATTTCAACTTTGGTTTGTTTTCGTTAATCTTTGTGGGTTTTTGTTTATGGCTTCCGTTTTGTGGCTATGTTTGGAACAGAATAAAAATGTTGATGTTATGCAGTTTTTGTTGGTCGTTGTTGTGTATATTGGGCTATATTTTTTCCTCCTCAAAAAGGGAGTTGTTGAGAATTCTTCCAATTCTCATTAAGGCACTGTATTTTTTGTCGATTGTTCATGGATAGCTTCAGATTTTTTTAGCCTTGATTTGTTATTGTGCATTTTTTTTTGCTTTGCAACAATCAACAATACCCTTTGGAAAATAATATAGACTGTTTTAGATATACTCAAGGAATGGTTTTCTCAATATGCACCTCTTCCCTCGCCTCTCCTTGCTCCCTTTGGCTATGCCTCTTCTAGTTTGCTTTATATGTGTTTTGTACTTTCCCACGACTTGGAAAAAAATGGGCACAAAATTATCTCACCCAATACTTTTGTGCTTCTTTTGTAGCCATTGAGCCATGAAAAAACCACAAAATAACCCACAACCACCTTCACAAAAATTCTGTAGCCAATAATTGCACTTGCACCTTCATAGAAGCTTTCCCTCCTTTCTCACATCTATTATAATATATGGACCTATATATATATGTGTGTGTGTGTGTGTATATATGTATATGTATGTATATATATGTATATGTATATATATGTATATGTAAATTACTATCAATTTTCATCGGGTTTGTCTTTAATGTTTGCATTTTGTGGGTATGTTTGCAATGGAATAAATTTTTTGATGTTATGTAGTTTTTATCAATTGTTATTGTATAGCTCGGGCTATATTGTCTCATTTTTTATAAGGTTTTGTTCAAAAGGATATATTGTTTTAATTTTTTATAGGGTTTCCTTGAGGAAAGACTATATTGCTTGTTAAAAGAAATATTGTTTCATTTGTGGTTGCGTTATGTGGCTATCATTTTGCATGGATTTTGTGGCTACGGTTTTGTGGGTTTCTATGTCTGGGTTGCCGTTGAAACCAATGTTGGTTGATTTGTGGCTTTCATTTTGTGGTTATGGGTGGAACATAATGAAATAGTTAATGTTGTACACTCCATGTTTGGTTACATTAGGTATTGTTGATTATTGTTCTCTGTCTTAGGCTATATTGTATCATTTTTTATAAGGTGTTGTTCAAAAGGCTGTATTATTTCAATTTTCAATAAGGTTTTGTTTAGAAAGGAGTATTTTTTGATGGGTTTTTCATTGTTAATTTTTGAGAGGGTGTTGTTGAGAAGGCTATATTGTTTCTATTTCTGATAATATTTTGTTGAGAAATGAGTATATTTTTACTTGGGTTGGTTACTATGAATCTTTGTGGGTTTCTCTTTATGGGTTCCATTTTGTGGCTATGTTTGGAACAAAATAAAATTGTTAAGCTTATGCAGTTTTTGTTGGTTGTTGTGTATTCTGGGGTATATTGTTTCATTCTTGACAAGGTGCTATTGAGAAGTGTTTGAATTCTCATTAAGGTGCTCTTGGGAAAAGACTATGCTAGCTTGGGTTATATTTTTCCATTGGTTTGTTACTTTCCATTTTTTGTGCTTTGTGCAATCAACAATGGGTTGATGTTATACATATTATGTTTGTTTCCATTATGGATTGTTAATTACTATTCTCTAGCTTAGACTATGTTTTATTTTTGATAGGGTCCTTTTGAAGAGGCTATATTATTTCAATTTTTGATAGCATGCTATTGAAAAGGCTAGATTCTCTCAATTTTTGATAAGGTTTCATTGAGGAAAGAGTATATTTTAATATTAATATATATTTATATATAAACATGAATATATATTTATATATATACATGTATTTATGTATATGTATTAAATTTCCTTTCAATTTCTATTTATGGCTTGTGTTTTGTGGCTATGTTGGCAACAAAATAAAACTATTGGTGTTATGTAGTTTTAGTTGATTGTTGTTGTCTTGCACCGGCTATACTATGCCATTTTCGATAAGGTTTTGTTCAAAAGGCTATATTGTTTCAATTTTTGATAGGGTGCTAGATTGAGAAAATACTATATTGTTTGTTGAAAGAAATATTGTTTTGTTTATGGTTGTGTTATGTGGCTATTGTTTTGGTTGGGTTTTGTGTTTGTAGTTTTGTAGGTTTGTCCAACTGGGTTGCTGTTGAAACCAATGTTGCTTGATTTATGGCTTTCGTTTTGCGATTATGGCTAAAACATAATAGAATAGTTAATGTTGTGCACTTTATGCTTCGTTACACTAGGTATTGTTGATTATTGTTCTCTTTCTTAGGCTATATTGTTTCATTTTTGATAAGGTGTTGTTGAAAAGGCTATATTATTTGCATTTTTGATAAGGCTATGCCCAGAAAGGAGTATATTTTTTGGATGGGTTTGTCACTGTTAATTTTTGAGAAGGTACTATTGATAAGGCTATATTGTTTCAATATTTTGATAGGGTTCTATTGATAAATGTGTATATTTTAACATTAGTTTGTTTCCGTGAATCTTTGTGGGTTTCTGTTTATGGCTTCCGTTTTGTGGCTATGTTTGGAACATAATAAAATTGTTGATGTTATGTAGTTTTTATTGGTTTTTTTGTGTATCTTTGGCTATATTGTTTCCTCCTCAAAAAGGGTGCTACTGAGAAGTCTTCCAATTCTCGTTAAGGTGCCATATTTTTTATCTATTGTTGATGGCTAGCTTCAGTTGCTTTTTTGCCTTGGTTTGTTACTGTGCAGTTTTTTGTGCTTTGCAACAATAAAAAATACCCTTTGGAAAATAACATAGACTGTATTAGAGATACTTTAGGAATGGTTTTCTCAATATGCATCTCTTCCCCCGCCTCTCCCCGCTCCCTTCAGCTATGCCTCTTCCAATTTGCTTTTTGTGTGCTCTGTACTTTCCCACCGCCTGCAAAAAATGGGCACAAAATTATCTTGCCCAATACTTTTTTGCTTCTTTTTTAGCCATCGATCCATGCAAAAAAACACAAAATAACCTACAACCACCTACACAAAAATTCCATAGCCAATGATTGCACTTGCACCTTCACAGAATATTTCCCTCCCTGCTCACAACTATTATATATATGTATCTATATATATGTGTGTGTATATATATATTTGTGTGTGTATATATGTATATATATATATATGTATATGTATGTATATATATGTATATGTATATAATTATGGCTTTCATTTTGTGGTGATGGCCGGTATGGAATAAAATTGTTAATGTTGTGCACTTTATGTTTGGTTACATTGGGTGTTGTTGATTATTGTTCTCTATCTTATGCTATATTGTTTCACTTTGGAAAAGGTGTTGTTGAAAAGGATATATTGTTTCAATTTATGAAACACTTCTGTTCATGAAGGACTCTATTTTTGGATAGGTTTGTTACTATTAATTTTTGAGGTGTTGTTGGGAACACTATATTGTTTCATTTTTCCATAAGGTTTTGTTGAGAAATGGGTATATTTTTGCTTCGATTTGTTACTATGGATCTTTGTGGGTTTCTCTTTATGGCTTGCACTTTGTGGCTATGTTTGGAACGCAATAAAATTGTTAACGTAATGCAACTTTTGTTGGTATTGTGAATTTTGTGTGGGCTTCTTTTAATTGAATCTATTTTTTGCTTATGTATGCAACATAATAAAATTGTAAAGATGATGTAGATTTTGTTGATTGTTGTTGGGTGGCTTGGGTTATATTCCTCCATTGGTTTGTTACTCTACATTTTTCCTAGCTTTGTGCAATGAACAATGCATGTATATGTGCATCTAACTTCATATATATATATATATATATGTATATTTATATATATGTATATATATAATGTATATATATATATGTTCATATATATATGTATTTATATGTATATATATATATATGTATATGTATATATATCTATATATGTATATTTATATCTACACATATATGTATATATATATATATATATATGTATATATACATATAGATATGCATATATATGTATACATATATGTATATATATGTGTATGTATGTATGTTTATATATGCATATATATCTATATATGTATGTATACACACACACAGAGATATATATATATATATATATATATATATATATATGTATGTATGTATGTATGTATATGTAGATGTATATATAATGTCCATCACATTGACTACTTTTGTTGCATTGCAACCATTGACGGTAAATGAAAGCGACAAATGAAAAAATATAGCCTAAGGTGGACATCAACATGAAACAATGCCTTATAAAAAACAACATGAACTGCATAATGTTAACATATGATCCCACAATAGTGGTTTACAATTTTTGGCCAAATTGGACATTGAAATAATCTTTTTTAGCTAAATCTTCACTTTTGGGCACCTATAGTGACTAAACTGTGAGGAATTTGAAGATGATGCAAACTAGAGTTTTGTGAAATTTTTTCTATAGATTCTAAATATATTTTTTTCAAAATTTTGGAATCAGATTTCACTTCTTTTTCCATCTCCCTCAAAAACTATTTTTTCAGAAAATAACATTTTTAAAAAGTGACGCTCACCGTATAATGCATAACTTTGTTTCCATGAAGGATAAAATTATAATTCTTTCAAATTTAGATTTGTAACTCTAATATCTAGTGCTTTCACCTTTTTAGATATTTTTTTATTGAATATTTTTTCTTTAATTAAGTTTCAAAGTCAAACCAATTACAATTCAGAGATAGTGCAACTGTATAATGCATAACTTTTTTTCTATGTATCAAAATTCAATTTTTTTTTTGTTGGATCAAGGAATTCAATATCTGGTGCACTCAAATTTTTCAAAAAAAATAATAATAACTTGTTTATTTTCCACATGTGCAAAACAAAGAGCTTGATTTTCGGTGAAAAACCTACATTCACAAGAAATAAAAAATAAATATAATAATTTCAAATTAAATTTTATTAAAATTATACTTTTTGGGAAGCTTGTAATAAGGACTACAAACTTACAAAAAAATAAATTTTAAATGGTTTCATTTGATCCCCCAAAAGGTAAATCAAAAGTTGTTTTTTTATCAGCATTTTGATAGGTGTAAAGAAGACTATGTTATAGCTATGGTTTAAAACTAGCAGGGTTCTATCCAAGGGGGCTTGGTATAAGGTGGTTTGATCAAACCCTATTCAATTGGAATCCTTTAAATGGAAAATTTCAAGGCTTAAATCATTATATTTTCTAAAATTATGTGATTTCAACAAAAATCAGGATCTCCCAAAAATTGTAAACCACTATTGTGGCAATGTATATATAATGTCCATAACATTGACTATTTTGTTGTGCTGCAACCATTAATGATAAATGCATGTATATGTGCATCTAACATTAGATATATATATATATATATATATATATATATATATATATATATATATATATATATATGTAGATGTATATATAATGTCCATAACATTGACTATTTTGTTGCGTTGCAACCATTGACGGTAAATGAAAGTCACAAATGAAACAATATCGCCTAAGGTGGACATCAATAGGAAACAATTTGCCTTATTCAAAACAACATGAACTACATAACATTAACTATATATTTATGTATATATATATATATATATATATATATATATATATATATGTATGTATGTATGTATGTATGTATGTATAATGTCCATAACATTAGCTATTTTGTTGCGCTAAAACCATTGACGGTAAATGGGAGCCACAAATGACACAATATAGCCTAAGGTGGACATCAACAACATGAACTACATAAAATTAACCTAAGGTGGACATCAATAGGAAACAATGCCTTATGCAAAACAACATGAACTACATAACATTAAATATTTTATTCCATTGCAGCCATTGCCATAGAACACGGAATATCACAATTACAAGCTTATGCAAAATATTTGTCGCAAAGGTTGGACAATATACAGCTCATGTGTATACATATATATGTGTATATAAATTTGTATGCATATATGTATATATATGTATGTGTATATATATCTTTATATGTACATATATGTGTGTGTGTGTGTACATTGCAACCATCATGGTTGGAATTTTTTTCAGCCTTCCCGTTTTAGATACTTTCGGCAATTGGGGAAAAGTTGGTGGATGGGTGATAACTTTGGTTGGAATTTTCATCATCGTCCCAGATATTTACCCTTCCGATGGTCATCGAAAAGGTGGTGGAGGCAGTTGTTGGCTGCCTTGGTAGTAGGGTGGCATATTTCCTATTGTGTGGATAGAGAAGGTCGCCAAAATTAAATGTTGGGTTGCATCAACATCAATTGTCATATGCTTTGCATGTACTAGTGATAGTTGTAATAATGCCTATTGTTTAATGCATCGGGGAACATAATGAATGTCTGGGGAATTTTTAATAAGGAATTGTTTGGTGTTGTTCTATTGCTATACCTGCTATTAGAGTTGTGAGCAAGGAGGGTAAGATTATGTGAGGGTGCAAGCTCAATCAAGCTTTGTGTAGCTCCGACAAAGGTGGGTGGAGGTTATTTTGTGTTTTTTTCATGTGGTGATGGTTGCAAAAGAAAAAGAAAACTGTCTCCTGGGATAATATTTTTCCCATTCTTTGTGCAGGAAAGCTAGTAGGAAGAGGTGTGAAGAAATTGGGAAGAGGTGCTTTTCAAAAAAAAAAATGCTAAAGTGTTATTATTTTCTTGGTGGCTTGCAAACTACTTTTTGATCCTAGTGGCAATTGCTGATTGTTGTTTCCTTCCCTGATCTGCATTGTTTCATTTTTGATAGGGTGGTGTTGACAAGGCTATATTATTTCAAGTTGCAATAAGGTGGTGTTGAGAAAATATTTTTTTTTGCATGGCTTTTCAACTTTCAAACCAATATTGTTTGATTTATGGTTTTTGCTTAATCATTATGGTTGCAATGCAATGAAACAATCATTGTTATATAGTCTATGTTGAATGTTGTTCCCTATATTATTAGCTGATAGTTTGTTTGTGTCTACTTTGGTCAGAATTCTTGTGAGCCTTCTTAATTTTTTGAGCTTTCCAATGGCCATGGAAAAGGTAGCGGATGGTCTTTTGTTTTAAAAAAATTTAGCCAGAATTTGCATTAGCCTCCTAGCTTTTATTCTTGTGGTGGTCGTGGGAAGGGTGGTGAAGGTAGTTTTTGGTTGCCTTGGAGATAGGGTGGTGTATTTCCCACTACGTGGATAGAGAAGGCCATCGAAATTAAAAGTTGGCTCACACCAACATTGATTGTTGTATTCTTTTCGTGTCCTAGCAATGATTGTGATAACACCTTCCATTTATTTACTTGTGGCTTCCATTTAGTGGTGATGGTTGCAACATGGCCAAATAGTTAATCCTTTGTAGCTTGTGTTGTTTTCCATAAGGCATTGTCACTGTCCGTTGTCTAGTGTTGGTTAGGATGTTTCATTTTCCTTTGCACAACCCTGGGAAAAGTATTTGAATTGTCCCTTTAACAACTTCAAAAAGGAGTTGAGCACATGTATGTGGCATCCAGTGTTCTTTAGTATGTTTAATACAAAGCCTATTTTTTTAAGAATTCCTTTTCAAGAATGAAAGAAATAACAAATTTGCTTCAAAATAAATAACTATCTTCTCAAAACAATAAATTTGAATGCTTTGTTTCCCTTTTTAAATAATGTCTTGTTTAATATATAATTCTTATTAAAATGAGTTGCAAGCATGCTTCATATGGTGCTTAATTACGATAACAAGGTGTTGAGAGGGAAATATTTTCTCATCAAACCTTAGAATAAACACCTTAAGGTTCAATCAAGAGCACACACATATAGCCATATATATATATATATATATATATATATATATACACACATGTAAATATCTATATATGTAGATACTGCTATATCTAAATAGATGTGTATACCATATTTTTTGCCTCACTATGCAACTGGCTCGTTCAAAATTAAAAAGAGAAAACATCCAGATTGAATTTTCCCTCCTTTTCCTAAACGAAAAGGCTATGAATTCAAATATTTTCTTGCCTATAATATATTTCCTAGTCTGAAGCAAGGCATTATTATAAGCAACAAAAGGTTTGAATTTTTAGCCTTCTCAGCTAGTCAATTGAGGGAAAACACTATATGGATGTTTTCTTTCTTGAACGTTGCATGGTATCGACATTAGTTGTTGTATGGTTTCCATGTCCTGGCGATGATTGTGATAACAATTGTTGTTTATTCAATTGTGCCTCTCGTTTTGTGGTTATGGTTGTAGCATAACCATATGAATTCTATTTTTTCCTTTCTAGATAATTTTTTGTTTAATATATAAGTCTTATTGAAATGAATTCAATCCATACTTCATATGATCATTAATTGGCACAACAAGCTACTGAGATTCAAATATTTAGTCATGGAATTCCACAATAAAGACCTTAAGGTTCAATGAAGATGATTTTGGCACTTTTTCTTATAACAATATGTTCAAAATTCAATTATTGGAAAATAGAATGATTGAAAGGTGCATATGTGTTTCTCTTGTTGGTTGATATGTTACATTCTACTTTTGTTGAATTTTCATCTAATACTTGTTGAAGCACTAAAACACTTTGTGCTATTTTCCATAGGGCATTCTTATGTTTTCTTTTGTTGGATTGAATAAATTGTTTCATTTATCATTTCAATTATTCTTATTGAAATGAATTCCATTCATGGTTTATATCATTCTTAATTAGAATAAGAAGGTGCTCAGAGTCAAAGATTTAGTTGTGAAATCTTAGAATAAAGACATTGAGGTTCAATGAGGATGGCTCAAAGGTGCAACATTTAATACTTGTTGAAGTAATAAAACACTATATGTTATTTTGCATAGGGCATTGTTGATTGTTCTTCTGTGGCCTTGAAGAAATTATTTAACTTATGGTTTCTGTGTGGTGCCAATGGTTGCAAAGTAATAAATAAGTTCATGTTTTCCTTGATAAGGCATTCTTAGCTATTTTCTTGTGTGTTTAGATATGCTTCTTATTTGTCCAGCCCTTAATAAGGATTTGTTATATTGGCAGTTTGTATATAAAGTGTGAGATGAAACATGGGTCTTGCTTTTTATTATGCTTGATGTAGGTGCTAGTGTGTGTATAAATATTGTTTGCATCTATTTTTTCACAACCACATAAAAATAAAATCCACCATAATGCATTGGATGCATATCTAGGAATTTTCTATTTGAAAATAAAGAAATGTCATATATATATATATATATATATATATATATATATATATATATATATATATATATATATATATATGTATATGCATGCATGCATATATATTTATATATGTATATATCTTGGTCACTATTTAAACCAATATGTTTGATTTATGGATTTTGTTTGGTGGTTATGGTTGCATTGGAATGAAGTAGTTGATTTTATATAGTTGATATTTGATTGCATTACAAACTGTTGATTATTGATCTCTAGGTTAGGCTATATTGATCTTTTTTTTATAAGGTGGTGCTGAAGAGGCTGTATTGTTTCAATTTTTGATAGGGTACTGGTGAATACATTTATGTAAATATATCTATATATATACACACACATATATATACATATATATACATACATTTTTTATTCAAGGGGTAAACGCTTTTGACCGGAGCTATGAACCGGATACAACCATTCAACAATACCACCCCAACAGGGTTTGAACCTTGATGGCAAGAACAACAATGCCGCCTATAAACCATCACACCATGCCAATACCGACATATATATATACATACATACATATATATATATATATATATATATATATATACATATATATCTCAACTTAGGTGCACATATATATGCATTGTTGATTGCACAAAGCACAAAAAAATTGTGAGTGACAAACCAATGGATAAAAATAACCCAAGCTAGTGAGCAAAAAACCACAAAAGAAAATTGGATTATGTTAAGAATTTTATTCTGAACATTGCAAACATATCCAAAAAATGGAGGTCATAGAAAGAAGCCCACAAGAAAATCACATTGACAAACCCATGCAAACTGCTAGCTTTTTTTGCAAAAAAGGATTGGAAAAAAATTATCACAGGTGACACTTTCCTTTTGCTTTTGCAAACATCGTCGCTTGCATAAAACACAAAATGGCCTCTAATCACCTATACATAAGTTTCTATTATATATATATATCCATAAGTGGTCTTCAAATAATAAAATACTATGTGCATCCAATGCCAGCGACACACATACCTGTAGATAGGAAATATAGAGTCAAACAACAAAATTTGACCTACTCTCGTGCCTATCATATTGGGTCATTGAGAATGATGGGCTCCCACCAAACCCCTAAGTAAGAACATACATTTTTACCAACTCTTGGGTATGTGCAGGATTATCATGGAAAAAATAGGTCCTTAAGTGGCAAAAAAATTAGAAAAATCAGAGTTAGGCAACTTGACGTAAAAATTTGAATAAGTTATCTATATTATTTCAAAAATATGTAACAATAGAATCTATAGAAAATTGAATGTAGTTTCTAAAATACTAGGTTTATTTAAAAAAATAATAATTTATTTGGTAAAAATTTGAAATTTCAATGCAATAGTACTTAAATTTCAGGGAAAAAATAAGTAGGTGTCTGTCTGACCACCCTAACCACAATAAAATGATAATATTTTTTTATAATATTTTAGATATAAATAGAGGAATCATGTCCCAATGTGATGCATATTTTTTGTAAATTTTTTCCTAGTAAATAATTAATTATGATTTTTTTATTACAACTTTTAAAAATATAAAAACTCGTATGTCTGGCCACCTTAACTTGGTCAAAACTTCATGAAATTCAATTTTATTTATTTTTAATCCTATAGTATGCGAAGCATATAATGTGACACATGTTTTGGATTGAAAAAATGTGATATTGTTTGAAAGCTATAGATGTTTTTCAATCAACCTATCAATTAGGACTTTACTCGTAATTCAAATAGAAAATGATTAATAATTATTTATTAAATTCAAAGTAAAGTATAATTTATATTTTGGAAAGCTAAGAATCTCCTTTAAAAACCCTTTTCGTTTCATCAATTTTGGGTAAAAAATAAGTCATTAGCCACATACCCTACCAATACCCGTCATATTGCCACTTTTTGGCCCATCATGATCCTGCACATACTCTCTTATCAATGGTCGAATCAATATTTCTTATGACACTTAATATACAGTCTATCATTCTAACAACTCCTTTTTTGAGGCTCAAGAAATAATTAGGAAGGTGTATTTAATGCATGCTTGCCCTCCTTGCTGACAACTATCTTGAACAACAAGCTAAACCTAGAGAATGACACCCAACAATCCATTATCGAAAATTGAAACAATATAGCCTTTTTCCCAGCAAGACCCTTTGAGAAACAAACCAATATAGCCATAGGGAAATGCCCTTTCAAAAATTGTAGAGGCATTTTCTATCTTCTTGACTGCTTGAAAAGGAAGCTACTGCTTATAGCCATTTCCACTACATGGAAACCATACAACAATTAATGTTGATTCCATTTCACTGGTCTTCTCTATTGATGCAGAACATGCTTTTAATTTAAAAATAAAAAAATAATCCGCCGCCTTCCTTTCTTGGCCACACTAAATGGAGGCTAGAAATGACACAATATAGCCTAGTGTAGACAACAACAGTGAATAGTGCATTGTGCAAAACAATATTAACTACATAACATTCACTATTTTATTGCATTGCAACCATCGCCACAAAATGAAAGCCATAAATGAAACAATATTGGTATCAACTGTTAGCCATATGGTGAATCCCATGCAACACTGGAAAACACAATAACAAACCCATGCAAAACCAGTGCTACAAAAGTTGAACCATGAATCAAACAATATTGGTTTGAATAAACTATATAGTCTTTTCCCAATAAAACCTTTCCAAAAAGAAAACAATATACCCTAAGGCAGAGAATGAAAATCAACACTACCTTACAAAAAACAACACAACCTATATAACATTAACTATTTCATTACATTGCAACTATGGCCACAAAAATATTACTTCCAACAATGACCTAGATGGAATACCCACAAAACAAATTTTTTTTGCAACAACAGACTAATTCAAAGCCTCCACCACAAAACACAAAGTATAAATGAATAAATATTGGTTTCAATAGCAACCCAGATGGAAAAAATCATAAAAAACACATGAGATTAGTTATTTTTCAACCATTGGTGCAAAATAGCAACCATAAATGAAACAATGTAGTTTGTATATATATATATATATATGCTTGTGGCAGGCTATATTGTATGATTTCCCAACAATGCCTTATCAAAATTTGTGCAAACATTCGTTGTGTTTTCTGAGGGATTTAAGGGCAAGTGTTCCTTGCAACCATCGGTGCTACATGTAAAGCATACAACAATTAATGGCCATGCCATTTCATTGGCCTTCTCTATCGGCGTGCCAAACACTTTTTATTTCAAGATCAAAGAACAATGCACCCCTGGTTTTGGATGGGTTTGTTGCTATGAATTTTTATGTTCTTCAGGTGTTCCCATGTGATGTAGTGCTTCATTATACTTTTCTTGTGTACGCATATGTATGTATAAAAATTTAGATGTAGACAACATTCATAGATACTTGGGTTTATAGGAAGCATAAGAAGAATCATTTTTCCTACGTACAATGTGTTGAAAATCTCTTAGAAGTTACTCAAGGAAGAAGTTCTACAAAGATGGTGGCATCAATGTTTGATATAGCAGCAGAAATATGGTTTACAATTCGAACAATGCTTTAGTTAGTGTTGCCATTGTTTGTAGCTTCTATGACATACATCCAAATCTGCACATGCCATTGTTCATTAGTGTTACCCTTGCAACCATTTGCACATGTCAAGCAACAATGCTCTATGGAAATTGACACAAATTGTATATCATTACATTGCCATATCTAATTTTTGTGTTCACATATATATGTGCAATATATTTCTACAAATGTAGCGAGGGAATGCAATTATTGCATGATGCTAAAAAACACATAATAGGTTGCAGCCATCTTCACAGAAATTCCATAATAGATAATTGGAGTTCTATTTTCATAGCCATTTGTCCTCCTCACTTGCACCTCTGATAGAAGGTGAGTCCACACAACCAAACCCAACAATGCCTTGTTGAAAATTGCAAAGAAATTTGCTATGTTTTTTTAGGATTTTAATGGAAAGTGTTACTTATAATGTCCATAACATTGACTATTTTTTTTGTGTTGCGACCATTGATGGTAAATGAAAGTGACAAATGAAACAATATATCCTAAGGTGGACATCAATAGGAAACAATGCCTTATACAAAACAACATAAACTTCATAACATTAACTATATATATATATATAATATTTATATATAATATATATATATATCATTGTGTTACAACCATTGCAACAAAAACACACCTTTCAATAGTGACCCGTATTGAAAACCCACAAAACACAGAAACCTCATAGTAATAGACTGATTCAAAACCTTCACCAGAAAATGTGAACCATAGATGAATCAATATTGGTTTCAATAGCAACCCAGATGGAAAAATTCACCAAAAACACACCAGATTAACTATTTTGCAACCATTCACAAAAAATAAGCCATAAATGAAACAATATTGCCTAAGCTAGACAACAAGAATCAACAATGGGCTATTAGAGATAACATAGATTGTTTTCCAAACTATATTGATTTCAATAGTTTCCCAAATGAGAAAACACACAAGACACAACAATTCACTCTAATAATTCAATGCAAAAAAATAAACAGTATTGCCTTGCAACCATCGCAGATATACTGAGTTGACAAATGGAACAATGTACCCTAACCTAGAGAAATACAATGAACAATGACCTATGGAAAATAACATTAACTACTCATGAGACTATGATGCTTTAAACAATGGCTTAGATTGAAAATCCCCCAAAAGACAATAATTGATAGTGGCAATCCAACACGGAAAACAAACAATGTTGCCTTCCAACCATTGTGGTTGCATGAAAAAACACAAATGAAACAATATAATGTCAACTAGACAACAACAATAAACATAGGCATAGTGAAAATAACATGAATTGTCCACACAATACTCTAGAAATAGTTTTCCCAATATGCACCTCCACCCACACCTATACCCGCTTGCTTCAAATGCAGTTGTCCCTACTTTCCAGAACTAGTATAGCAGCCTAGGTAATGGCACTATCAATAGGAGTGATGGACAACGTTTAATCACTATGGAGAGATATGTATGTATGTCATAGCAGATGCAAGCAACATTAATTCCATAGGACATTGATGATTGTTTTCATTTAGATTAGGCTCTACTGTTTCTTTCTTGATAGGATGTTGTTGAATATGCTATACTATTTGATTTTTGAAAAGGTGCTCTGGCAACAAGCAAACAAAATTAGATTTGGCTACCAAAGGAAAAAAGGTGAACAACAGATAAATAGCTCAAATATTCATAACTTCTACACATAACCTCAAAGATACATATAGAAACTACATATACAGACATATACACTCAATCCTTAAATCAAACAATATTAGTTTCGACAGTAACCTAGTAAATTCTATTTCTCAATAGCATCTTATTGGAAACAAAAAAATATAGCCACATCTATAGACCAATAGCCAAAAATGCCTTATGGACAACATCATAAATTCTATACCATACACTATTGGATTGTGAATCAAATATGGAAGGATATTGCGAGAGCTGAAGACATAAAATAGTTTATGCTATTCTCCTAACTTCCAAGAGATTTTCATCACATTGAATGTGGGAAGCAATCTTTCTTATTATGCTTAATATGAAGCCTATTATTGCAAAAATTCCCCTTAAGGACAAAAGAAATAAGAACTATACTAGCAAAGCAATAAACAAGGGGACGAGTTTATATGAATTTTCTCTACATCTTACTTTGGACACATACATATGTGCATAGAGGAAAAGAACAATCAAACGCAGCAAAATAAACCCATACTTTAGTTTTTGTCTAGACATGTAGAAATTTATTACAAACACATTTTCCTACACACAATTGTATGAAGATGTTTTGTGCACTAGGAACATTGAATTGCATGCATATATGTTTCTATATATGTATATGTAGATATATACATGCATAGAACCATGTCCACAAGTATATATAAGAACAACTGAAAATGTTGATGGTTTTTCCAAATCTCTCCTCTTCCTCCTTGGTACAAGTGTACCTCATACTGCTTGATTTCTTCACTTCTACAACAAATGCACAATAAATTATCATTTCCAACACTTTTGTAATGCTTTTCCAACTATTTCCCAATGTAGCAAAATGCAAAAAAAAAACTTGTTGCTACCTTCACAACAACTTCACATGGCATGATCAAAGTTGCATGCTTATACAAGCTTTCTCCCCTTGCTTGCATTTGCAATCGTTGGTAAAGCCATATAACGACAGTCAACAATGGTTGGTTGAAAATTGTACAAACATTTGATCGCACTGATGGTTAATGTGTTCCACTTGCTTGTGGGAATAACTGATGGTGGATGCAAAGAACATTGATATATACTAATCCATAACTTTATTTTGCTGGGACATCTTTGGAATCATAAGATCTATTTTTTATTGTTCTATAGTTATGTTTTCTACATTTAATATTGTATATCTAGATTTCTGTAGATAGTCAAAATGAAATCAGTTGCTATGGTAGTCAAGAATGCCTTCTGGATAACAACATAAACTCTATAATATTAACCATTTTATTATGCATTGCAAATGACATAATATAGCCAAAGCTAGTGGACAACAATTAGATTGTGTTATGGAAAACAACACAAACTATTTTAATATATTGCAACCATTTCCACAGAATGGAAGCCATAAATGAGGCAATATTAAACTTTCCTATGTGTATATTTGTATGTATGTCAAAGTGGATGTGAGCAATGTACATACATGCTCAAGATTCCCAATGTTTATTATTTTCTAAAAATAGTTATTTTCTGAAACTTGACGGGGCATACTTCAAATGATATACTTTATATTAACTATTATATACAACATTGAAGCCTTTTTCTAATTATTTATTTTCCTTTGTATTCTTGGTGTCTCTAGGGAAAAAAAGGAGGGATTTTAGAATTGAAACATTAAAATTGGAATAACAAATTGTATGTTAAGTATTATTTGAATCATTGAAGCCCTTATTTTTATTAATCCTTTCCTATCATATTCTTAATGCCTGTGCAAAAAAATTCAGTTCTCATGTTGTGTTTTGAAGTCATAGACCTTGTAGTCAGCCATTGGCATTGCAACTCTTATCTTTTAAAAGAGTAGACCTAGCAATGTTAGTGGCCTGTAGCTCTACTGAGGCTGGTGAACAATCCTTGAGCACTAGTCCTGTAAGTCTACTTTTTGTTTAGTTTTTTGCTACTGCCAATTATATTAACACTTTATAAGTGCACCAAACAAACCAAGAATATGCTTCATTTGAATTAACAATTGCTATGATATATGTTCTAACCCATTTATATTTGAACTCTTTGTCTTTGCTTTCCCATTCAATTTCTTGGCCATTTGGGAGTGACTTATATGTTAGAGGGGAAAATGTCACAGTTTCCAAATGTGTCATTATTGTTGTTTGCTTTTAGAGTCGAGTCATAGTCATAAATATCTCATTGTTGCCACTCTGATGAGTTTAATTTCCTTATAGGCTACAAATGTGAATCCAACATTAACAACACATGTGATATGATCTATAGATGCTGGAGATGTCCCATCTCTAGTCCTCCAGCTAATGTCTTTCTAAAATATAGGAGGTGATCAAAGCCCAATTGATCGGTACAAAGTCGTCCTCTCTAATGGAACCCACATGCAGATAGGAAATTTTCCTACAAAAGACAATGACCTTTTATTTACAGGGGCATTAAAAATAGGTCCGATTTTGTGCTTGACAAACTATATGTGTAGAAATTTGTGGGAATTAAGGTTAGATATAGTTCTACCTTACTTGTACTTGAAGTTTTTTGCTTCCTTGTTTGTGGGGACAACCTTTTAAAGTATTTAATGTTCGTTTCATTTGAGGGAAATTGTCATAATGTCCCTAGATGTCAAATTGATAGATTGCTAGCTAATTGGAAAACCTAAATATTTTTTTAGAGATCAAGTAGAATAAATAGTTGGTTGTGACTCGCCATCCCCATCCAAACAAGCCTCAACATTTGGAATTAATACATCCCCAAGGAAACAAGATGCTCTTGTGAATATCAACCTTGTTAAAGGGATGAATGTTTACCAAACCAAATGGACGATAAAAGGTTAGGTAACAACAAAGAGGGATATGCACCATTACAATAGACAGAGGCATGAGGGCCAGGCATTCAGCTTTGATATTATTGACAATGAGGGAACAAAAATATGAATTAAGTGCTTTAATGACATAGCAAAATTGCATTATGATAGGGTTGAGGTGGGTCATACTTATTATGTGTCAAAGGGATCAGTGAGACAGGAAGACATGAAATTAAATAAGTTAAACAGCTAGATGGAAATCATTTTGGATCAAAAATCAATGTTAAAGTGTTGTGACGATGAGACCTTTGTGCCAGATAAAGTATTTAAATTCATCCCATTAAATGAAATTGCACTAATAATATTTTGATTGATGTTATTGGCACTGTGGTGCATGTAGGAATGGTATCGACTATACAAAGAAAGGATCATTCCCAAAAAAAATGGAGGACTATTAAACTTAATGATTTGTCATCCTTTTCAATTGATGTTAATTTGTGGGGCTCAAATCGGGAAGCAAAGGGTGATGAGTTGGAGAGGTTGTACACCGTTGGTTCAAATCTCATCCTTCCTATTAAAAATGCATGTGTTGGGTACTTCAATGGAGCAGTTCTGAACACAGCTACAGTGACTCTCCTATATATAAATCCTAACATACTAGAAGCGCAACCCTTCATCCAATGAGGACATATTGATCCACCTACTGTTGATCCCCCTTGGACAGTGCCTTGAAAGGTTGCTTTGGGAAATGGGAGAGTCACTATTGCATATATCTTGGATCACTGCCTTGGCTTGCCAGAAACTTTGCAAGCTACTCTCAAGGCAACAGTAAAATATATAAAAATTGATGCATTATGTTACACTGCATGTCCGTTGTAGGTGAATGACAGGCAATGCAAGAAAAAGTGTGAACAATCCGAGCAAAATACATGGTTCTACCCTAAATGCCAGACAATAATAGCTAACTATGACTTTCGATATTTATTGCAGCTAAAGATGGAAGTCCACACAAGAAATCTTTGGGAAACTACTTTTGATGAGGTTGTAACAAGCCTATTGCAAATGTCAGCAAAACAACTTTATGTGTTACAATATGAGTCTACCACTACAATGATTGTTGAGTCTGTTATCAATGTTGTCACCTACACCTCACTTCTTTTCATTATTCTTATTAAAACTCAGACTTATAATTTAGAAACAAGACTCAAAACAACAATAGTGAAAGTTCCAAGGGTTACCTTTGACGCTAAGTGCAAGTTGTTACTGTTATATTTTTTTCTATTTCACCTATCCTGCAAGAGTCTCTAAAGATAGTTTTCGTACTACCTTGAACACCAAAACAACCATGCCTAATTGTGAATTTTCATATTTCTAATAGTTCATGTTGACTGGATATTTACTTCATTTTCTTCCCTCGCACTGCTTGTCACATCAAAAAGACCTTTCCTTTCTACTGATATTGCTTTGTTGTTCATTTGACTGGCTATATATTAAGACAATGAAATATAACTTATAATCTTTAAGAAAAAAAGATACACTTATTTTCTTTTCTATTATTCATGTTGCTTATAATTTTGTTCCATTTTAAGTGTATATTTTTTATTTAATTTTATGTTGTTTATTTATATAGAGTTGTCATTTTTAATAGATGTATCAGTAGCTACATTTTTTCATATATCTACTTGTGGACATGGTTGTATGCATTTGTACATTTATGTATGCATATAGATAAATATACATGCATGCAATTCAAATTTCCTAGTCCATACAACTTTCTGGTACATATGTGTGTAGATATATGTGTGTGTAATGGATATCTATGCATATATGCATGCACAATTCAATATTTACAGGTATCTGTGAGTTTTTTTAAAGATAATGTTGTTCTCATCTTGTTTTCAATGTTCTTAGTGCATAGAATATCTTGACAGAGTTTTGTGTAGATATACGTGTCTATGATGTATTTGTCTATGTAAGTATCTATGTCTGGGTATCCATCTAATGCTTCTTGAATGTTCTTGCTACTAATTTATGATTTGTAATGATAGTGCCATGCTAGATATGGATGTCATATGGTTCTTGGCTATAATGTTTTTTATGTATGTTGTGCAGCTCAATCCACAACCCAACATTGAACAATGCCTTATTGAAAATATCGCAAACTACTCAATTACTTTGGTGAGTTTTAAATGCAAAGTATTATTGCTACCATTGCCAATATATGTAGCACATACATGAGACAATTTTCCCATGGAAAGTGGTGTGAAGTGATTCTTGTTTCCTCTGCGCAAGAATCATACAAATATATGTGCATTTAAACTTAAATATATTTCTTTCACATGTATTGACAACTTTGTGTGTGCATATGTATATATGTCATTTGTAGAAACAGTCATCACTATGGTGGCACAAAATTTTCATAGCAGCTAAAGCTATAGACAACATTCAACAATGCCTTATGGAAAGTAACATAAATTGTTCAATTTCTTTGGTAGCTTTAGAACTCTAAATATTATTGTGCGCATTGCCAGTCTGTGGAATGTATATATGAAACAATGTTGTTATTGGTCTATTTGTATTGCTATGTAATGATCAGCCCTATATGGAAATCATAAATGGAATATTCCTTCTTGCTTTCCAAAAAAATGCCTCTATATGGAAACTTTTACTTGATAGGCTATATGTGTGAACTTTGGATGGAATTCTTGTCAGCCTTACTAGTTTTAAAGTTGATCAACAACAATCACCAATGCAGATATATTTGCATCTACACCTGCACCCATATATATCGGTGTACATTTTTGTTTGCCACCTAGATCTTTATCGATTCCATTCATCCAATACATAGATAGGAATCTGGTGCTTCAAAATAACTTTTCATTAAAAAGTATGTAGTTCTTCGGTTGCGTAGCATTTTCCTTTCTATGTATGCAAATATGTATGTACATCAAATAAACTGTAAGCAACATATACTTCTGCCTTTGTTTACTGGTTGTAATAACACCTTCCATTTTTGTGTTTTGTGGGATTTTGCATCAAGGCCACTGTTGCAACCAATGTTGTTTTATTTATGGACACAATTTTGTGGTGATGGATTGCAACATAGTAGTGATGATGGTTGTAAGTAACACTTGCCTATAAAATCCTCTAAAAACATAGTGAATGTCTACACAATATTTGATAGTGCATTGTTGCATGTCATTCTCTAGGTTTCCCTTGTTCCCCAACAAAGTTGTCACTAAGGAGGGAAAGCTTCTGTGAAGGTGCATGTGTGATCATCAACTGTGGAACTTCTATGATGGTGGTTGGAGTTTATTTTGTGTTTTCAGCATCGGGTTATGGTTGCAAAAGAATTATTTTACAATGGGTGATGCTTATTTTGTGTTTTTTTATCTCTATAGTTAAACTTCTACACAAAAATTTATTCCTGCTTCCTATCATGTAGCCTTTTGTCTATTGGTTGAGAGTTGCCATCACATGTAACAAAAGAATGGGTACCTATGTTTCAATTGATAGTTGCAATTTTGATGTTGGGGAACCACATCATGTGTTTATTGAAATTGCTTTTCTCAACTAAAACATGTGGTACCTATTCTTTTGTAAAGTAATTGCCTCTGTCTTAGGATTTTCAAGTTCTTTGTTGCTAGGGAAAAGGGAGGGGGGCATAATCCACAACATGTGTCAAACCACATTTTCCCATATTTTTTAAAACATTGGGAAACATAGCGAGTGTCTATGAAATTCCCGAATGGTCCAAGATTGAGCTAGCATCCTTCGGCTTCTGCGAAAATATTTTGTGTCTTTTACATGGGCTAATTCTTGCAAAAGCAAAAGAAAAGTGTCACCTATGATAATTTTTTCCCTAGCTATTTTGCACAGAAGCAAGCGAGGAGATATACATTGTTTGAACCAAGTGACAAGGGGAGTATATAAAAAAACCTTTGCAATATTGTTTCATTTGGGGTTTGTGTAGGAATTCACTATGTTTTCCAAGGCTTTAAAAGTAGTTATTACTTAGAACCATGACAACTACATGAAAATAATACAACAATTAATTGTAGGATACAAATCCGAACAAACATTGCTTAGCTTTTTGGAGTTGGTTAGATGTTATTTTGTGTTCTTTGCATGAGGCGATGGTTGCAAAAACTCTACAAAAGTTTCGGTTGTGATAATTCTTTTCCCATTTCTTCCATGTGTGAATCTTGTATATAAAACTTGAAAATAAAATTTATCATTCCAAGAATGTCCCGTAAAGTAGACATAGGGATTAGTATGTATCAATGGTATTTGTATTTGCTATGACATGCATACATATCTCTGCATAGCACATATATATTTTCCACCACTGTGAACAATCATGACATCAATATTCCTTCATATGTTTGAAGATAACTTATGGGTATATTTGTGTAACAGCCTATTATGCTCCATAGGTAAATTTCTTAGCATTGGCAAGAGCCTCAAAGAAGCAATTATTTGAATGATAGACTATATATGAAGTCTAATAAGGAACATTGATTTCACCATTCATTAGAGTAGTGGCCACCCAATATTAGAGAGCAGGCCTCATTTTATTCTCTTCCATTTTATATTTGCTATTTGTGCAACTGAATTCCTCACTTGAACTGGGTTTTTTGTGATTATGTGTAGATCTGCCTTTGTATTTTGCTACATACTGCAGGATACATACCAATAATTAGAGTGCACTATAAATCAAACAAGTTGATTGTCTCTGAAAATACTATTCATTGGCATCATCATCAAAAGTTTCTTTTCTTTATGGTAAGTGAATTGCTTCTCCTTTCCTCTTCATCTCCATGCATATAGAATTTGCACTATCTTTAAATTCACTTCCTTATCATTTTTTATATGTGACATGTAATTGTGGTATTACATATATTTTGCTTATAAATTATAGAGCCATTTAAATTTCGCAATTTACATATTTCCTACCAATAAAACATGTTCGTGCCACCAAAGTTCACATTTCCCTTCTGTGTAGGTATATTCCACTAAAACCATTTTAGATTGCAGCTACATTGTATTCATATACAAGATGTACATATCTCCAAAATGCTAAATAGCTTTACAATTCCACATTTGCATGTTGTATGGCCTTCACCTACATTCCATTTGTTTACAATGTAAGCCTATATATCCTTTTTTGCATTTCTCATTTCACAACTCCATGTCAGTTTATTAAAAATGTATAACGTTGATTTCCACTGAACAAATTTTCTCAAGTGCCAAAGCATTGCCTTCACCATTAATCAAAGTGGTGGAAATTAACATTACTGCTTAGGGGTTTGGTGAGATACCATGATGCTTCATGACCCAATATGGTAGGGTGGAGAGTAGGCCTCTTTTTCTGTGTCTAGACTCCAATCCATTCCATGCACAAGGTATGCCTAGATTTTATTTAATTACTATGTTCTACTACAACTGCATTGCATCTTATTTGTAATTAACTATATAAGTCTTTATATTTTCTGATTTACTTATTGTCTACCAATGGTACGTGTTTATTACACTAAACCTCATATAATCCTTTTATGTTTGTAGCTAGACAGAACCCAAACAACATCCTTCGTGGGCCTTTTGATGCCATTAGATCTTGTATTAGGTCAACAACGGCCAAAACATTGCTTTCACAATTGAACATAGTGGCGGACAATTTATTTTCTTTCTTGTGGTTTTGGTGAGAGCACATGACGCTCCTTGAGCCAATATGTTAGGGTGGAAATCAATCCTTGTTTTGTTGTGTACATACTGCATTTTGCCACATGCACTAGGTATGGCTAATTTATAATTACTTCATTCATCCCATTACAAGTACAAAGAAAATTATGTATCATAAAATATAGAGCTTTGATATCTCCTTATTTACATATTGTCTAGGAATTATACATGATCATTGCACTAAAATTCGCATTTTGTATACACGTAAGCTATATATGGTCTGGCCTTTGTAGAAATTTTTTTGCATAAGACTATAACTGTGAGTTTTAGCTTTCTGTGGTGTTGGCTATAATGGAATAAAATAGTTAATGTTATGAAGTTCATTTTGTTTTGCATAATCACCACACTAAACTTCACACTTTTTTGTTATTCTTGTGGACCATACTCCATCCATAATGTGGAACTTCATGAACTAATGTGTTACAAACAACCTTTCAGAATAGTGATAGTGACTGCAAAATCAGTAACAATGGTCAAATAGACAATCAGATCCTAATCTACTCTATATTGATTGTAATAAGCAATATTCATTTTACCATTGATTAAAGTGGTGGGAAATGTATATTCTTCTTGGGCATTTGGTGAGAGCCCATGAGGCTCCATGAACCAATATGGTAGGGTGGAGAGTAGGCCTCATTTTGTTGAGTTTTATTTTATATTTTTTATGTACAAATCTCTATGTTTCTGACATAAGATTCATAGAAAATTCATATGTTTTAGTTAAGGTTGCAATGGAATAAAATAGTTAATCTTATACACTTTATGTTAGATTACATTGGGCATTGTTGATTATTGCTCTCTTGCTTAAGCTATATCATTCTATTTTTGAGAAGGTGTTGTTGAAAAGGCTATATTATTTCAATTTTTGATAAGGTTGTGCTGACTTGCTGTCAATTCCCTCTGGGTCTCTCTTTATGCCTTGCATTTTGTGGGTATGTTTGCAACGAGATAGAATTGTTGACGTTATGCAGATTTTGTCAATTTTTATTGTCTAGCTCGAGCTACATTGTCTCATTTTCGACAAGCTTCTGTTCAAAAGGCTATATTGTTTGAATTTTTCATAGGGTAATATTGAGAAAAGACTATATTGTTTGTTAAGAGAAATATTGTTTCGTTTATGGTTGTGTTATCTAGCTACCATTTTGCATGGGTTTTGTGGCTACGACTTTAAAGTTTGCATATAATGTTTAGAGAGATATTCTAATCACATGTAAAGTGAATCTCACTAACAAAATTTAAAAAATGTAGCTCACAATCAATATTAGCATAAATAAATGAATGCTATTATCTTTTTCTTGTTTTTTTATTTTCCATGATTTGTGAAAATATATACTTATTGGACAATTGTATCTCCTACAGTAAATCAATGATATAATAACCATTTAGATACTTTTATTATGTGTTCCATTAGCATCCATACAAATCTATACATAGGGGTAATAAAATATAATAGTAGAAAATCATTGTTCCAACTAAAACTTACAATATATACTACCATTTGCTACATTGACATTTCCAAGCACCTTTTGTTGTCTCTCATATTGCATTCTAGCCATTTGTACTTTGTGTCACCTATCGTCTCATCGTTGCATGTCACTACACGCAACTGCTAGTAGTTATACTCAATTATGCAAGAATTCCTAAAATTACAACACTACAAGCTGACATCAGATCTAGGAGAATAAAATCCCATCAAAAATTTAAATTAATTTTAATTTTGGGCCACATGGGACTCATTTTCCCAAGATGGAAAATGAGTCCCATCTAGCATAATGTATGGGAACCAAAATCAAAAGTGATTAGAAAGGTGTAAAAATAGGTCTTGGACCCAAAAATCTAGGCCAGACTCATTCACCCAAGGTGTCAGATGAGTCCCAAATCACTAAATCTAGGCCACACAAGCTAGAAACACCTAAATTATGATTGGGTATTGATTGGTGTTAGGATTATCCTCAGAAAAATGCAATAAATGAGGCTTGTGGATGCAAAATAGGGCCAATTAAAGAAAGAGAAAGCCCAATTATTAATGCAAATCCTAGAGAAGTGTGAAAGTGCTTCACAACACTTTACAACACTCCAAATAAGGAAAGATTAATTTGATTTTGATTAAAAATAGGTTTATTATGTTTAATTATTTGATAAAACCCTAGGAAAATGTGAAAGTGTGTTACAACACTTTAGCAAGGTACCATTAAAATCCATTAGTTCACAAGGGCCCAAGATCTAATGTGAACGTGTTATCCACATTACAACACTAAATCAAGGCAACATTAAGCCAAAATCCACAAGGAGGGCCCAAACAAGTGTGAAAATGTAAAGGGATCCATTTTTCTACACTACAAAGGGTGATCCCACAATAATGGGTTACAGTTTTTGGCCAAACTTGACATTAAAATCAAGATTTTTCACTAGACATTCACTTTCTTACACCTATAGCAGCTAAACCATTAAGCTTTTGAAGATGAATCAAACTAGTTATTTGTTAGATATTTTGTGTAGATTCTAATTATATTTTTTGAAAAAAATTAAAAATAAATTGTGAATCATTTTATGTAATTTTTAATAACTTGTTTTTCTACTAATCAACATTTTTAAAAAGTGATGTTTACTTCGGCACACGTAACTTTTTTTATAGATAGGATACAATTCTGATTTTTAAAATACAAATTTTTCACACCAATATCTAGGGGATGGATATTTTTTCATAATTTTTTGTTACATATATATTTTTTAATTAATTTTCCAAGTCAATGTAATTATAATTTGGACAGAGGTGTACTTCGGCCAACATAACTTTTTTGGTATTCTTTTGAATTAACTTATTCTTTTTTTTTTGGAATATGGACATCAATACCTAGGGCATATGTATTTTTTAGAATTTTTTTTCTCTATTTTTCTATTTTTTTCGTATGTGTGAAATAAAGAACTTGATGTTCATTGAAAATCCTACATTCACAAGATATAAAAAATAAATATAATAATCAAATTAAACATATTTAAAATTATACTTTTTAGGAAGCTTATAATAAGGGCTACAAGCTTACAAAATATAAATTTTAAATGAATTCATTTGATCACCCAAAAGGTAAATCAAAAGTGGTTTTTTATCAGCATTTTGATAGGTGTAGTGGAGACTCGATTATAGGTATGGCTTAAATCTAACAAGGTTCTATCCAAGGGGGTTTGATCTAAGGGGGTTTGATCAATCCCACTTTAATTAAAATAATTTAAATGGAACCTTTAAAGTCATAAATCATTGTATTTTCTAAAAATATGTGATTTCAGGAAAAAATCAGGATGTCCCAAAAAGTGTAACCCATTATTGTGGCAGTACCCCAAACATATTATTAATTTTTGGAAATCATGTTGGTTGTATTTATAGATATTCCTTCATTAGAATTTTTTTCATGACTGCATGAAACATAGAAAAGGGCTAGCAGAAATACCTACTTAAAAATCTAACATGTAAATCTTAATATGAGTTCATAGGTTAAAATTAGCATATCACTTCCACCTATCACAAGTGTTGCATAATCCACTCACCAACATGGGAATTCCATTTTGGCTTTATTATCTCTATTCAAATATTCTTTGTGGTGTTTTGTAAAATGTTTCATTAATTTTTTAATAAGTGTAACTACCTTTTATAGCTCCTTTTCTATGTTCTATAAATTGTTACATTTCAAATTTAGGAGACCCAACTTCTTGAGCCCATAGTTTTTAATCCAAGATTCCTTTGCAACATCATTTTTCAAAATATCATAGAGAAAAAAAAGAACAATGAAAATGGAAACCTTGAAAGTGATGTTGAAAACCAAGAATTCTTTATTTTCCCCCCAAAAATATATGGACCAAAAAATGATCTTTTATTTTTTTATTTTAAAAGTTACATTCTTCATGTAGTTAATTCTAGGAGAAAGGTTGAGAGATCAATTTCATAACAAATTCCATATTCATAATTGTTTAAAATATGTTTCCAAATTCTAAAATCCCATTGACCTATACTATTGTGGGATTTTATAATTCTTAAGAACTTGCACCTTTTCTTTAGATCACTTGCATATTCTTAATGTCAAATTTTATTTCTCTTATGCATTGGATTGACACCTTTCATCCCCAACTCAAAAATTGACAACATTGTCACTAGATTTTTTGATTTTTCCTACACATCCTTATTGGCTATTATCATGTTCCAAATTTTGAAAAATATGCATAAATAATCATGGCCAACAAACCTAATGACCTGTACATCTTTCTAATCATTCAATTCTTGTGATAAAGCCTTGATATTACATCCTCGTTTATTTTATTTTTCAAACTACTTAGAGATTTTTCTAGGAGTTTTGAATTGGATTTTTTTTCCAATATTGTAAATTTCTTTCCTAACGTTCAAGTAGAAATACAAACCATTTTAATCTGTAAGACTACAATTTGAATGCATATTGATTTTTTTGACATAATTTAACAAGATTTTGATGTGGTTGGTGTTTTGAGTAAGCATCTTTAGATAAAAATATAATATTAAATTATTATTATATACTAGATCATTCGATATTAGATTTAAATTCTTTGTTGATTGTTAATGATTTTAATGAAGAAATTTTATATTTGTCTGCTTTATGGTTGTAGGACAAATATGTAATTAATATGAGGGAAATCCAATTTTAGGATAAGAAATGATACAAATGATCATATGTCTAAAGAAATGGTGACAAGGAATTCCATGAACTAGAGGAAAAAAATCAACTAATTTCACCATTACTAAAATGAAAAATATAATATAGTTTGGCTAAATGTATAGTCATATATATATAGTATTCAATTTCATAAAATACATTTCCAAGATTTATTTATAGAAGATGTTGCATACCTGACATGTGTAAGAATCTATGTTGGAGCTTTCTCCTACCAAGTTGAAATTTTAAAATGAATCATATTCATTGAATGCCCATATTATCAATTGTGGCACATAACAACCAAATTTAAGTCTAGGGCTTATGTTGGAGATGAATATCTTCTTGCCACATATGGAAATTTTAATAAGTGAGTTAACCTCCCATGGAAATTTTTCCAAATATTTTTTAACAAGGAAGTTTAATTTATAAAATAAGTTACATAAAAAAGATGATTGCACCCAACAAAAATGCATGATTGATTTTGAACTAACAAAGTAGTTGTGTGAGAAAGCTCTCTATCTTAGATGTTTTTCATATAAAAACAACTAAAACTCCTTTTTAAGATTTGAAAAAAATTATTCAAGACATTTTTTATAAAATATTATACAAATTTAAGCTCTTATTTTAGCATTTTTCATCAATTTATCCTAATAATGAGTAATATTGCAATAGACATTTATTTATAATTTAACTAATATTTATGAATCTAAATGTATTATTAATGAAATATTAGTTGAATTCAAAGGTATTAGGGATTTTATGGTTTCCTTGCACATGCATAATGTCATTTTGTACATGTTTTTTCATAGTTAACATATGCTTGCACTATATTTTGTTCATCATTGTGTAAATATTGATTATGAAAGATATTCTAAAAATACCTATCTATTCAAATATTCCATATTTGATATCATTATAAGAGAGGCTGGTTATTCTTTCCCAAGTTAGACTTAATATATCTTATAATTTATTTATGTATCTAATTAGTTTAGAACTACACATGTGACCTACTATTGCAAGTATATTTTTTTCTTAATTGCAAGTGATTTATTATTGTTAATCTTACATGCACATATGATAGATGAATATACTAAATGACTAATCTTAGTCACTTATGAATGTTGAAATATAAGTGTGTTGTTTAATTATGCAATAACCCATGTTCTCTAACTAATTTAGCTTGAAATACATTACATATCCCTTGAACTACACCAAAATTGTATCTACCAAGTAATTTTATATGGCCATGACCTAGTGATATGAACTTTGAAGAAATTTGATTTAATTTTAACATATTTATAATAAATTAATGTTTTAATTGAGTTACTGTGCATTAAAGCATGTTTCAACAAATTGGTGATAAAAGGAGGGTAAATAATTAAAATTTATATTATATTAGCCATATTATATAAGTCAAAATATAAACATAGAAATGACGACAATCATCAAACAATAAAGGCCTATTGAGAGAGAATTTCAATTTTTATATAAGTCAAAATATTTACTATCATGGCTTAAAGTCTTGGAAGAAATTTGAAAAGGTTGATTGACAATAGATCCCTTCTTGGTCTCAATCCTTCCTCAAGTAACCTGGTTTGTTCTCATCAACAATTTGTTGATGATACAATGCTTTTGGGTAAATCCTCGGTCTCGGAAGGAAAAACTTTGAAATATCTGCTCAATAAATATGGGAGAGCATCTAGACAGCTGATTAATAATAAAAAAAAGTTCTTTTTTCTTCTTCAACACCCTGGCTCATAAGCAGACTAAAATAGCTAGAATCCTTGGGTGTAGGGTGGAATCTTTGCCTGCCACCTATCTTGGCTTACCCTTAAGCCTTAAACCCCCTGAATCCTTTGGGATTTCTTTGGTCGAGAGGTTTAGCAAGAAGCTTGTTGGTTGGAAATGAGCTCTACTAAGTCAAGCGGGAAAACTTCAACTCCTCAAAGCATCTCTTCAGAACTTGTCGATCTATGCTCTGAGCCTCTTTAAGATTCCTGCTAAGTTTGCAGATGCTATAGAAAAGATTCAAAAAAGATTTCTTTGGTTGGGGGTTGAAGAAAAGAAAAGACTACCTTTAATAGGTTGGGAACTTGTGTGCAGACTGAAAAAGTCTGGAGGATTAGGTATTAGAAGAATCAGAACGGTTAACAAGATTCTTCTAGCAAAACAAATTTGGAGAATTTTTTCATCTTCAGGCGAATGGATTGATATCCTAGCTAGTAAATATCTAGAGAGCAATAGGTGTCTTATAATGCTAAAGGAACCCCATTTTCTTCCCAGAGGTTCAACCTGCTAGAATAATCTAATCACTGGGAAAAAAATTATTGACTCTAGAACAGGGTGGCAAGTTAGAAGTGGAAACCAAACTAGATTATGGGAGGATAGATGGTTGTTTAAGGACCCCCTAATAAAAACTAATTCCTTTAGTGGATGAGAAGAGAATTGCAAAGCTCGTTTTGGTTCTTTTGTGAAAGACTATAGAGTGAATGGAAAATGGGTTGATCTGTGCAGTATCAGTCAGGCTCTTGCTCCTATTCAATCTTCTTTGTTGGCTGTTAGACTTTGCTCTGATTAGTTGGATGATCGTCTTGTCTAGACTGATGAACCCTCGGGTAACTATTTTTTTTCATCTGCCTTTGCTAGGGTTACTTCTTCCGAGGGTTCTCCTCCATTTTGGTCGAAGACTTGGCTCAGACACTTGATCCCTAAAATCAACATTTTTTTCAAGATCCTTTTCAAAAATAAGGTGCTTACAGTTGATAACCTTTGCAAACATGGCTTTCAAATACCTAATAGATGTTTTCTTTGTAAGATGGAGGCAGAGTCAGTGTGTCATTTGTTCCTTCATTGTCCTTTTGTTGCCTCAGTCTAGGAAAAAATAATCAGTTATTAGCAACTTTCATGGGTTTTTCCCTCATCTATTGAAGACTTCTTCCTTCAATGGAAAGCCCTAACTCACAATCCTATTCTCCATTTTTTATGGGATTTCTCTTTCCATCATGTTGCTTGGGGTCTTTGGAAAGAACTCAACAACATAATTTACAGAGATAAAGAAGCTCCGGTGGACATTGTTTTTGATAAAATTATCAGGTTCTTGAAAGAAAATGTCATTGCTATCTCCCAGAAGGTCAGCAATTCTGAGAAAGTGGTCCATTCGTCATATGATCTTATTGTTGCCAAGGAATGGAATATAAGCCTTGGATTTCCTTATCCCCCTAAAAAAGTTAAAAAGGATAGAGAGGGTGTCCGCTTGTCTTTTCTACCTAATGGATGGGTCAAAGCTAACTTTGATGGTGCGGCTAAAGGTAATCTGGGGGCGGCGAGTTGTGGTGGAGTCATAAGGGACTCCTTTGGAAACTTTCTAGGAGCAATGACTACTCCTCTAGGTTCCCAAACTATTCACCTAGCCAAGGATGCTGGAGCTTTTTATATTATAAATTTGGCCCAAAGTCTTAATTTTAAAAACCTTTGGCTTGAAGGAGATTCCAAAAAAATTATTGATTGTCTTTTTGGAAAGTCCCCCCCCCCCTCGTGGACTATAAAATCATGGATTGATGATGCCATCTTGACTTTAGCTAAGTTTCACAACATAAAGATTTCACATGCCTATAGAGAAGTCAATGCCGTCGCAGATTTTTTTGCTAATGAAGGGGTTAGGAGTAATGAACAGAGCACTTGGCTAAATTTTAGTGATCTAAGTGTTAATGTCTGGGCTTTATTGAGTTATGATGAATCACATGGACAAGAGGCGTGTCATTTCATTAATGAGGACATGATGGAATTATCACATCATAATCATTAGATTGTATGGGACCAAGCTTAGTTGCTTAGTCTACAAGGTGTTCTAGCACATTTTGTGGGTTCTTAGATTTGGCAGGACCAGTTCTAGTAAAGTTTTCATCTCTGTCTGCTCCACTGTGTGTGCCAAGATGGGTGGAGATAGGAATAGAATTGAGCCGGACAGCTTTGAGATGCACACAAGAAATGTTAAGGCTTGGGAAAAAGTTAAAAGAGGGGGTTTACTTCCTTTTCTAGAGAAACTCCATGGTTCTAATCAGAAGGCTACAGATCTTTTTGAGAAAAATTGGGATAATGGGGTTCTTACCCTTTTTGGTAGGAAATTTGAGCTCAACGAAGATCTTATAGCTGAAGTGATGAGAATGTCTACTAATGGGAAAAAGTTTTTTAGGGATAGGGTTTTCTCGGATGAAGCCGTCGTCAGATTTCCAAAAAAAGAGAAGGAGAGACTAAATTTGGTGAAAATTGCTAATAGCTACTTTGAAGCCGACACCATAAAAGCTCTTTGGAGAAAGGTTCTTCGGGTTATCATGGAGTACATAACTGTGGATGGTCGCTTCACCAGGGTATACGGTTATCACTTTTCCCTACTCAACCACTTCCACTACAAGGTTAGGGTTTCTTTCCCCTACTATCTTCTCTATTCTTTGAGAAAAAGCTTGGATGACCACAAGAAAAACTATAGAAGATTCCCTATTTTTCATACTGGCATGATTAGATTAATTGTTGAACATTATCAAAAAATTCCCATCCCTGCTAATTTGGAAGCCTCCCCTAATTTTGAGGATGATGATACTAAACCCGGTTGCTCGAGGTTTTTTCGCAATTTAAGTTCGGCTAGAATGAGCTTGTGCCCGCCCATTGTCCAAACTGGTAAGATTATCCCTAACCCCCTTACTGTGAAATCTCACGTTGTGTCTAAACCAGGAAGCCCTTCCCTTAAAACCATAAGTATTGATAAGAATTCTTCGGCTAAAAATCTAGTCTCGTACTTTGAAGATTCTCCTGAATCTAAGGAGTCTGGTGCTAACAATTTTGAGCCTTCTACTGTCTCGTCGCTAGATAGAAATGTTAAAACTAGTTCCCATGTTACTCCTGACCCTGCTAATACTTGTTGCAACACTGATAGAGATCCCTCTTTGGATTTTTTGGATTTAGCTAGAAATAATGTTGATAACCATTTCAAACTTTCAGAATGGGATTTTCATGAAATCAATGAGTTAAAGATAAAAAAAATTGGACCCTTCAAAACAAATTGGAAGAATTGGGAGTTAAGGTTGTGGCGCTTGATAAGAAAGAGTTGGAATGAAGAGATCACGGTGTCAGCATTGATACCCAGTACCAAGCTGGTAAGGACATAAATGTTGAATTTGAATTGGAGAAAATGAAAATACTATCAAAATTATTGCCAAGCAAAACAACCATATGGCTAGACACAATGCCATCATCATCAACACCATGATTGAGAAATTGGACAAAGCTCAACAAGGGTCTCTAGTGGTTGATCTGGAGGAAATTGATGAAAGAAATCAGGAGGAGGATGCTGGCATTTCTAAGAGAACCAGGCCCAATTTGAAGAGGAAGGCTCCTCCCACTCCACAAATGATTCAAATCTTTAAGAAGGGCATTCATGATATGCAGAACCTGGAGGTGGAGACAGAGTTTGTCCTGAAGACTCTGGGTTGATTGTGGTTGGTCTTTTGTTGGCTCTTTTGCTTGCCTTTTTTGTTTGACCTTTCTGGTCTTTTGCGGGTGGCTGCTGCTTGTTCTGGTCTTTTCCTTTTGTGTAACCGGTTTTGTCTACTGGACTTTTCTGTTGTAAACTTTGTGGTTTTGGGTCCCTGTAAAACCCGTTTTACCCTTTATCAAAAACATATAAATATAATATTTGATAAATTAAAATCTAGATCAAGTCATTCTCACTTTTCTTAATCGTTACCAAGATTTGGGATTCCTAGCAGCCCCTTTGTTATTCCTTAAAATCCACTAAAAGATACTTGGTCTGGTGTAGGAAAATGGCTTTTGGCTATGACAAGTGTTACACATGATTTACTAAATAATAATAATAAATTATTTGCTACCATGTTAATTGTGGGATTAGAAAAATAGAGGAACACATTAAAGATTTTAAACATACAAAAATCAAAACATAAATTTAGATTTAAGGCATGTACTTCTAGGTATTTCATTACACATTAAATGAGGTTTCATTTAATTAAAAATTTGGATTTTTAAATGGGTTTATTATAAATTATAATGAATTAGAGATGATGTTCCTTAGTCACATTAGATTTCTCATTCATGTAACAATATCATTAATTTGTATCCATTCTTAGAGAGAACTAGGAGCCAATTAATATGCTCAAGTTTTGTTCTTAATAGAGTGTTTATTTGATATTATATTAAAACAATAGATATGGTTTTAGATACGTTTATGTTTGTATTAATAGTCGTGTTCCTTTATCTTGTATTATTAATAATGTTTATTTATATTTCTTAATATAATATATATAATATTTTACTTATATATATTATTATTAAAAATAAAAAATAAAAAATAATTCTTGTGTATATATATGCAATGCATAAATTTTCCAACATTATATTAAAAATTCAATAAGTCTAATTTATTTAGATTTTGATATTAATAATTTTATTATTTGTTTTTGACTAGCTTGTTTGGTCAGTCTATTTTGTCAAGATGTTCTACCCTTCCTTTTTTATCTTATAAAAAACAACGATTTATTAGATTATATTACATCAAAATATTACTATATAAAAATATCTTTTATTTAGTCTCAGTTATTTAATATACTATTTAAATAAAAGATTTTAAATATTTAAAAAAAAAATCTTATATACTAGTAACAAATTTTTATGTTTTTTGTTTTCTTGATCTAAGGATTTGGATATTGAGACATCTTTGATTTTGGTTCAAACAAGGAAAAGAAGGATTTCCAAATATGTCTTTGTATCACATGTCTAATTTAAGAATGTCTAGATTACTAGATAAGGGTCTAGCATCATGTAGGTGCCCCATTTTATTTTGGGTTTTATGTTCTCTTCAAATATGTGTGACCTGACTTGTGGGTGTTGTTGTTCAACAACTTCTGGTTCCTTTGAATTGTATTAATTTATGATCCAATTTCTTTTTAAAAATCTAAACCTTTTGTTGTCCATTATATTGCTGTCAGCGATCTCTTCATGAATTTTAAGAACATGCAAAACTTATTATATAGAGAAATTATAATCCCTTCAAAATAAAATTATCTTAATCAAAATAATAAACAATTTAAATTATATATAAAGCAAACAAATGTTTATCTATACTTTAAATTTGATTGTAAAAAATAATATTTCATAGACAATTATCTTAGATTTTTTCAATATTTATTATAATCTATATTTTTATCCTTTTCTAATCAACTCCAACTTCAAATCATTATGATTACTTGTACACGTCTATGCAACAGGAGACCACTTATGACAAATAATTATGACAAATAATTGCGATTGCTAATATAAGCTTAATGCTTTATGATCAGAAATAATTATTCTGTCGGTCCTGTTAAAGACCAACAGAATAATTCAAGGATTGTTGTCAATGGAGGTGGAACACAATTTCAAGGAACAGATCACCATGGCATTATACGCTACGTTAGGTAGATGTTCGTTCTTGCTTGCTGATGTTCAACATCATGCAGCGTCTGTGAACATTCTAGACTTCTTGTATTCGGTATACACAACATAGTAATTAGGGCAAAATAGTATTAGCAGTTCTTGTCATGGCCAGTTCAACAATGAAAAATGGGCACACCTTTCAATGTTGATGATGTGCAAGAGTTTGTAGAATTGAAGCCTGAGGAGGTATCACAGATATATTCGACCTCTACTAGAGAGGATTGGATGTACAGCACTAAGTGCTCCCCCGGGCCTTCATGTCCCTCTCATTGACATGGACAAGATAATATCATCACACAATTCTACTAGACATGATGAGTTGGACAGGCTTTCCCGGGCTTGTAAATAATGGTGTTTCTTTCAGGTTTGTAGGTTTAAATATAAAGCACTTTTACAAGAATTAGGATGTCTGACATCTCCATTTTTTTTTATGAGGTTCTGAGTTAACCCGCTTAATGCTTCAAAAGACATGATATTTATATAAATTGTAGATTCTTGCGTTAACATACCTTTTAATATTCATATACATTGTGAATTCAGATGTTCAATATAATTGACCTCGTTGTCGAAGTGATCTCTATATGGCAGTATCTTTCTTGGGTTAACATACCTTTTTATATTCATATACATTGCGTACTCAGATGTTGAATCTAATTGGCCTCGTTGTCAAAGTGATCTCTATATGGCAGTATCTTTTTTGAAATGCTAAAAGTTGACTGTGATTATAACCGTTTTGTCTCCGGGGGCTAATGGAGCTAATAAACTAGGTGGCGAGGGAATTCTTCAAATTGCCATTTCAAGAAAAAGATGAATACGCAATGATTCCTGGCACAATCCATGGATACGGTTATGCTTTCATTTTCTTAGATAATGAAAAGTTATATTGGTGTGACATGATGGCCTTGGGAACCATGTCCAAATCTGATCGCAAGGAAAACCTTTGGCCCGCAAAGCCGATACTGTTTAGGTAATCTTTACAGATTTCATTTCCTTTTCATCAACTAGAGTTTTTCTATTGTACTTTTAATTTAATTTTCCTTATATTCTGTAATAAGCATTGTATGTGTTTTCATTCAATACCTGTCTATCTCCATGTTGACTTAAGTCTACTTAGTCATGGCATTTATTATGCACGTTAAATATCTCATTGTTAAAAAGTAATTTCTCCCATTGGTTGTGGAAATAGAAACTGTAGTTTTGCATGAGCAATATCTATTGTAATTAGAAATAAACTCAAATTTAGTTAAGTTTTTCTACAGTTTGCATGTTCTAGATTTTTCCTGTAAGTTGTAAAATCCTCTATAAAAGAGGCATGATGTAATTGATTTTGTAATGTAATCAAATTTGATGAAGTAATAAAATATATTATGTGTGTAGCAGCACATTGTGTAAATTATTGTGTTTATCTGAATTGATGTGTTGAGCAAGTTATTGTGTTTCTATGTATTGGTTTTTTGTTTATCTCCATTAAACCTAACATGTGGTATCAGAGCCAGATCAAAAAATATATATATCTGGATTTGAGAATTTACAGCAGCAAGAGATGATGCAAAAAAAATTGTAAGGGGTGAATAAAAGGAGATATGCATATGTTGCAAATTATATATTATAAAAAGAGGATTGTGTTTTGTTTTATTGCAGATTATATCTGAGCGTCAAAAGTTTTCAAAGGAGATTGTTTGTTGTTAATCATAGCAATAGAAAAAATTGTTGATGTGAAGCCACTTGAAGGAGAAAAGTGTTGTCCAAAAGGAAAATGTTCACAAGTGATCAAAATTGTTCAATCATTTGTTCAATCATAATAGTTTGAGCAAAGGAAAAAGAAATTGTTTAAAGTTGGTTGAAAGGTAACTTGGTAGTAAAATCATATCAAGTGCAAAGGTAAGGTGTAGTTAATCATTTATTTCAATGGGCAAAGCTAGTAAACGTGTTATGAAAGAAAATGAAGTTTTAGAGGAAGAATTGTTGAAAGTTAAAAAAGATAATTTTGAATTAGCAAGAAAAATAAAGAAGTTGATAAAGGAGAAATATGAGTGTTTATGTGAAATTGAGAATCCTGGAAAAGAATTGGGTGATGTTAAAAGAAATAATGAAGAATTAGAAGAAAAAATAAAATTGTTTGATGAGGTGAAGAAAATGAAAGAAGATTTTGAAGAAAAACTAAAATTGTTAGAATCAGAAAATTGTTTGCAGAAGAAATATATAAGTTGAAAGAAGAAAATAAATGTTTAAGGACAAAGCCAGTGGTAAGTGATGTTGCTTGTGGTACAGAAGATTTGTATTGTTCAGTTGATAAATCAAGTGGTTTGTGTGATATAACTAATACTATTTATGATGAAAAATGTATAGATGAAGAATGTAAAGATGATAATGTAAATGGTAATGAGAGCAATGTTGGTTTTAAAATTATGCAAAAAATGGGTTATAAAGGTAAAGGTTTGGGAATACATGGGCAAGGAATGAAAGAGCCCATACAGCCAATTGTGAGGCCAAGAAATGAAGGCCTTGGGTATTGTCAGAGAAATAAAAATGATGATGTAAGTGTTACAAGTTCATGTAAATCAGCTAAAAGCATGGAGTTTATGCAATGTTCTCATTGTCACAGGGGAGGACATAAAAAAGAGAAATGTTGGGATCTTAATCCTTGCAAAATTTGTGGGTTGAAAAATCACTCAGAAAAAACTTGTTGGAACAGAGAATAGAATGAACAATCTATGAAAGATTGTATGAAGATAAATTATGGGTGGATCGATGGATCCAATTGGAGAAAAGTTACAGGTATGTTTAAAAGAATGTATAAGCCTAAATATTGGCATGGTAAAAGCAATGTTGGTTTTCAAACAAAGTTTGAAGGATTGCCACAACAGTTGGTGAAGAGTTGAAGATAATTTGAAGGTACCATGAAGATTGAAGATTAAGTGAGAAGATTTTGAAAATAAGAATTTGAAGAATAAAAATGCTAAAGCATGTGGTCGAAATTAAGGGGCAGTGTTAAAAAGTAATTTCTCCCATTGGTTGTGGAAATAGAAACATTGGTTGTGGAAATAGAAACTGTAGTTTTGCATGAGCAATATCTATTGTAATTAGAAATAAACTCAAATTTAGTTAAGTTTTTCTACAGTTTGCATGTTCTAGATTTTTCCTGTAAGTTGTAAAATCCTCTATAAAAGAGGCATGATGTAATTGATTTTGTAATGTAATCAAATCTGATGAAGTAATAAAATATATTATGTGTGTAGCAGCACATTGTGTAAATTATTGTGTTTATCTGAATTGATGTGTCGAGCAAGTTATTGTGTTTCTATGTATTGGTTTTTTGTTTATCTCCATTAAACCTAACACTCATGACTCTTTTATTGTACAGGTTAAATATCTACTAATATTTTTCCTGTTGATATTTTGGGATATTTTACTCATGGTTGGATATTTCTCCTTTGACTATCTATCAAACAGGTTGAGTTTATGCATTCTATCTCCATTGTGTTTGTTTAGAATCTCTGTCTTTCATCTCTCATGGTATCAGAGCCATTCAGGATTTTAGCAGACCGTAAAGGTGAAATTAATAGTTTGCTTTTTGAACAATTCATTTCCCTTGTTTCTTTCTGATTTTTTGCAGGCTGGGAATCATCCTCTAAGACGAGTTTTTCACCAACTAGAAGCAGCTCATATTGGAATCTGTGGAAGGCTCGACTAGAGCTAGGAAAGGGCGTGTAATCTGTGCGCTGAGTTTGAGTCGCAATACTCCTTGGAACAGCTAAGACCGAAATATCTCTGTGAGAGCTGTAGCACTGTTTGCAGCCGCATTTTTTTAAACTTTGAAGGCTGTATCTCCCTGCTGGGCCCATCGCTTTGACCACATGTGGCCTCTGTTCTCACTACAGTTAATTTTTTTTTTGTCTCAAAGGCGCTACCCCCGTTCAATGCGGGAAACCTTTGCTCCAAAGCGTGATCTGCTCCAGATTTAGTGATGACCTTGATTTTTTGGGCGCGTATGTTTGAGTCACCTGCGTCAAAGGATATTCAAGGTGCTGTTCAACTTGAACGGGCAACTCCAGACAGAGGATGTTGATATCTTCCCTGCATCCTGATTGCCAGCGATGAAGTGAAGGATATGCATGACCTCAAGAAGTTGCAGATCTAAAGTTGCCTAGGACAAGAGGCGCTGCCCAAGCTGCAAGGAATCTGTGGCAGAGGCGAAGGAGATCTGAAATAGACGCCCCCACAATTTCCTCTGTGTTTGGCATGTTTTGGGAGAGGAAGAGCGCGTTTCCTTTCTTCTAATGAAGGTGCCTCTAAACACATGATGAGAGGCTCGATTCTGTCTAGCATGTGTTGACTTCCTGAGAGCAGCCATATCACAAAATAGGGGCACGTTTTCATGCCTACTCTGTCTGCTCGAATCTGTGGTGGAAAGCCTCCCTTTCACTATTTCTGATTTACAAGAGGAGGCGTCCGTAAAACAGTACAGGACTCAATAGATAATAGATTGATTCAAGTACCCGTGTAACTTTCTCTGTAGGTGTGTCTCTGTGTTTGGGCGTTGCGTATTCCTTGAAGGAACCTGTGATCATAGCTCGGCCTTGTTTTTTGAAAAGAGATTAGGCGCGATTTGTATTGAGTAGGTCGATTGTTTGCCTCTTTGTCTGCGTTTGTAAAGAGTGGAAATTATAATTTGTAATTACTTTTGCACTATAGCTCAAGCTTTGAGTTATTTTTTGCAAAAGTTTACTTCTTTTTACCACAAACCCATGGAGCACAAAATTGCACTAAGTTTATAAAGTGTCTGTTTGTGTCTTTCTTTGGGGTCAGTTACAAGCACTCCTATAAAGTGCCAAATTGGGGAGGGAAACAAAATAATCAAGGGGGTGTTGTGGGTAGTTCATTTTCTCACTTCCTCAAGAAGTGCTTGTGTTGTGTTTGATTCACTTCTGCACACATTTCTAATTACTTCTTTTTTGCATTTCTACAAGCAACTATCTAAGTCAAGCTGTATGGAATCTAATATTGTTATAGTGCCCTTAACACCTTTCAATTATCATGATTGGAAGGTGAAAGTAATTCTTGTGCTTAAGAACAAAGGTTTATATAGGGTAACTATGGGAACAAAGAAAGAACCTAATGCAGCTAAAGACAAAGAAAAGTTTTTAATAAGTGTGATCAAGCATTTGGCTTTCTATGCTTAAATTTATCTCCTGATTTATTTTTTCATGTTGAGAACTTGAAAACACCCAACCAATTTTGGGAAGGTCTTGACAATTTTTTTGGGAAAATAGATGAACTTAGAAGCCATAAGTTGGAAAATGAACTCTTAGGTCTTAGTCCTAGGAATTTTTCAACTTTACAAGACATTTTTACTAACTTTAAATCATTGAAATTTCACTTAAAAGATTGTGGAATTGACAAGAAAGAGGATTAATTAATCCTTTCTATACTTTCCAAGCTAGGTCCAATTTTTTTTGTGTTTGTATCAACTTTCTACTCTACTAAAAGGGCTCTTGGAGCCCCATGGTCAATGCCCACACTTGATAACTTCATTGCTGACCTCACAAGGAAGCAAGAAAAGTTAATTCAAATGGGTACTTTGAAGTTTACGAAACCTCAAGCCCTACTTGCAGGGAATGAAATGCCACAAAATTCAAAAAGGGAAAAGAACACTAAAAAAGGACAAGCAAGTTAAGAAAGAAAAAAAATTGATAACTCCAAAAAGGACCCTCAAGGTAAAAAGAGAGTTGCATGCACCTTTTGTAAAAATCTTGGACATGATGAATAACACTGCATGAAGAAAAAGATTGAAGTTCTACAACAAATTTTCAAAAAAATAATATATAGGGCTACCTAATTCTATCAAGGGATCTTCATCAAATCAAGATAATACTAAGGACAAAGAGAAATCAAAGGGAAAAGCCTTAATTGCTATAGCATCTTTATCTCCATCATGGATTCTAGACTCTGGTGCTTCACACCATATGGGTTCTTCATAGGTTGTCTTTTCATCCTTAGAACCATCAAGTATGTCCACAATCACCTTAGGTGATGATACTCTAACATTGGTAAAAGGGAGAGGGTTTGTTGAAGTTGAAGGAGGAACATTTTCCAATGTTCTAAGTGTACCTTCACTCTCAACTAATCTCCTTTCCGTGTATCAAATAACTCATTTAGGGAAGGGCATGAGAGTACAGTTCTCTCCAAATTCAGTTGAGATAAGAGAATTAATTACAAAGCAACAACTTGGTAGCAATAGGAGAAGCAAATCACCAATCCAGATTATATGCCTTCTCCAATTTTCCCACAGATATTTTTCCAAAAGCACTACTAACTCATTCAGATGAAGTTAGCAAACTATGGCATGAGCGGTTTGGCCATCTTAACTACCGCTATCTTGAACAACTATGTCAATAGAATATGGCTAAGGGATTACCTATGGTTAAATTTTCTAAAGGGCTTTGTGAGGGTTGTGCACTTGGCAAGCATCCAGACGCAAAATTTGACAAAGGTAAATCAAGGAGGGCAACACAAGTTTTAGAACTTGTTCATAGTGATGTTTCAAGGGCCTTTCCCCATCCATCTTTTATAAAGGCTAGATATGTTATCACCTTCATTGATGATTTTTCACGTTTTACATGGGTCTACTTTCTTAGACAAAAATCAGAAGTGCTTGAGTCTTTTCAAGATTTCAAAGCTCTTGTTGAAAAACAATCAGGGAAAGTCATCAAGGTTCTTCGAACAGATAAAGGGAGAGAATATGCCAATAATAGTTTTGAACAATTTTGTATATCAGAGGGGATAGATCTGTAGCATATAGTTCCTTATACCCCGCAACAAAATGGTGTTGTAGAACGTAAAAATAGATCTTTAAAAGAGATGGCTAATTGTATGAATCACTCTAAGGGCCTCACACCATCATATTGGGTAGAAGAAATCAACTGTGCATGTTACATACAAAATAGAGTTCCACATAAAGCCTTAAAGAGTATCACTCCTTTTGAAGCTTGGAAAGGATGGAA